>WYDI02032269.1:8769-27441 GCA_009867235.2 Psittacus erithacus
CACAGCTTCTCTGGACACCCTGTGCCAGCACCTCAGCACCCTCACAGGGAAGAGCTTCTGCCTAAGAGCTCATCTCAATCTCTTGTCTGGCAGGTTAAATCCATTACCCCTTGTCCTGACCCCACAGGCCCCAGTCCAAAGCCTTTCTCCAGATTTCTTGTAGGCATTCTTCCTCCAGAAAAAGAATACTTTTCAGATTAAAAAAATAAATAAAGTATTAACAAAAGAATTCCACAAAGGAGAATAAAATAAAAATAAAAATTAAATTAAAATAAAATAAAATCAGTGTTCGCCACAGCAAAGCTGCTCTATTTAAAGTAGGACAACTATTCTTGTAAAACAAAGCCCTCAAGCTCCAAAGATGTTATGTGCCCTGATGTCAGGTCTCAGAAAGACTCTACTGACGGCAGTGCTCATGTGCCCTTCAGGCTGATCAGCTGCAGGGTGTCCTCAGCCAGCCAAGGGAAGGCAGCGCCCAGCAGAGGAACATCAGCCCTCTTCCTGCCCATGCTCAACTGAATCCAGCTGAACTTGAGCATCATGGGTCATGTCTGCTGATGTTGGTGACGGGAAATTTGAGGCATTATTCAGAGAGGCACTGACAAAGGGCTATTTTTTAACACCATGATTAAAAAGGAACCAAAACAGGGAATAATCTGCAAATCCACAGCAGATCCTGCAAAATCCGTTTGTCAGATTTGGAAAGGAAAGATTTTGAATGGAACCAAATTCACCAAAAACCCTGCCCCCAAACCAGAATTATTCAAATATGTCACACAGTTGTTCCCAGAATAAAAACCATTTCATTTTTTTCATCAAAGCATTTTGCACTTCCTATTCCATTTTGTATGAATTCAGCATTTTTAAAAATGGAAATTATACTTAGTACAAAGATGACTAATGTTTATTAGCACTTTGTGTAAAATAAAATCCTTTGTCCCCAAGTTTCTTATGTCTAAAGGTCTGACTTTAACTTATCCCATCTCTGTTACAGTGGCACTGCAGGAGAACCACAGATACAACTTGTGGGTTGGTGGGAGAAAATGCCTGACAAGGCATGTTCATGAGCTCTCCCACACGCAGGTTTCTCCATTTCATACTTAATCAAAGCAGAGTATGATGGCCAGGACCAACACAAATGGGTGACTGTATGCAGATTTTCACTGAATGCAGGGAGTAAATAGAAGGGAAATGACAAAAGACTGTAATCATTACAATTATAAACTTCAAAATATATACGGCAAGTGGAGTTGACACAAGACTATTTGTCGAGATGCTTCACGTTTCCCAAGGCATGGGCTCTGCCACAGGTGGACACAGAATCATAGAATCAACGAGGTTAATTCCAAAAAGTACTGAGTCCAACACCCAACCCTCTATGATTCCATCTCAACTAGTAAAACTAGTTGTGTGCCATTACTGGAAGGGGCTGGAAAGGGGAATGGGTTGGGCAGCAAGATTGGAGTGGGTAGATCTTGGAGTACAATGTACAGTGTCCCACCCAGCCTTATTCTAGTTCCGACCACTCCTACTTTTCCAGATTTTTTTGCTAAAGCAACTTTATGTTGCTTTTGCACAAACCCAGTACAAAACAGAAGGGATTTAAATAAAGAGTAGGACTGTGGCACAGTCATATCAACATACACCACTGAGTACCTCCCTTCCTGTGAGCTTGTTCACAGAAGAAAATTGGACCATTGATACTGGACCACAGTCACCAGCAGGGGAAGATTATGTACAAAGGCTTTGTCACATTGCTAAATTTTGCTTCTCACCTGTCAGCTTTGTCCCAGTGTTTCCAATCTATGTGTGATAAATACCTTCTTGCTGAAAGATTACTGCTCTCTATAAAACGTTTTTGAGGGGAAAGAAGAGCAAATAAACAATTGACTAAGGGACTGGCACACAAAACACTATCATTTGCAGAACACTGGTCTGAAACCCACTTGGAGGCAGAGAAGCTCTGGGCTTGAGCCACAAAAGAGGAAAAACAGGAATGCAATAATCACACATTTGTTCTTAGAGAAAATGAAAAGCTAAATAAACTGCAAAACCTGTGTTTACCAGTAAATCCTTTCTATCCTGAAAACCAAGCTCAGTGACGCAGGAACAATCAGCTCTCAGGAGATCAACTAGTGGTACCTTCATGGCAGCATCTCATTCCTCCTGTGTTAGTGCCAGGACACTTTAGTTCCTGAAACAATTAATTTTAGTAGTGCTGCAGCAAACTATTGCCAGAAATCTGAACTTGAGGGACAATGATGCTGCTTCAGACGCTTGTTCTTCTGCCCTAGCTCTGAAATCACCTCACAATCAAGAGGGGCTCTGAGACTTCTGAAAAGAAGCTGATGGAACTCAGCCTGCCAGGAAAGAGGGACACAAAGCATCCAGACAGCATTTGTGAAGGGATCAGTGCACCTACCATTGGATTTGGCATGGGGTAGTGTGTGAGACTGGGATTTATGGTAGGGATGAGGAATTGTGTGCTCACTGCTTTGATAAATGTGCATCCTTGAGGAATGCCTAATTGTTCTAAGGAAACAAAGGAGGTACCATTAAACACAGGAGGAGAAAACACCCAGAGGAAATCTGCAAGCAGTCCCACAGTGCTCAGGGAAGTTTGCCTCCAGATAAAGAGCCTGGGCAAATGTTAGGATAAAAGAAAACCTGGCAGGTAACTAAAATGACACAACAATTCACATCACTGACTGGAATACCATCCTGTTGGTGAAATTCACACTGGGTCAGTGACAGAGACAGATCTCTTTTCATTGCTTCACATAAATTACAGCATGTAATTAGCTTTGTATTCATTGCTGCTGAAGTGGGAGAGACTTGAGGTTCTCAGGATACCAGAACATGCAGTTCTCCACAAAGTCAGTCACTATTAGTTGTGACAATTTCACAGTTACAATGCTGCCACATCACCTTGTGCAAGGCAACAAGAGAACATGCACTCCTGTTTCTATCGGCAATATGAAATCACATCAGGGTAGTCTACTGGAGCAATTTTAGATAGAACTGTACAACACAAATTAGGCTCTGCCTCATTGCTTCTCCTCTCCAATAACCCTTGCTAATGTTTCCCAATGTCCCCACACCAGAAGCTCCTTCTGAGGACAGCCGTCATGTACTTTTTATTCCACCTCCACCATTTTAGCAACCAGGTCTACCTACAGAATAACCCATTCCAGATTCCAGAAAGAAGTGAGTACGTTTGTATTTTATGGCCTCAGATGAATCATCTTAAGATTATTAGTACAGCACACTCTGAGATGCCAAGACTCTTACCTTTTAATGCGTCTTTTTCACACATCATACTGCAGTCTACATCAGCAAGAAAGGGTGAAAGGGCAGATGAAAAATTGCTGAAGAGATATTCCTGCTACCCATAAGCAAATTTGTGAGACTGTGTGAGGAAGAGAAGCATCATCTCCCAAATTTCAAACCAGTTTCACATCAGACCAACCAGGTTGCCTCTTAACATAAAATATCATCAACTATTTATCAGGCTTATAAATGTGGAAGCTGAATTCAATTACAATCAGAGTCGCACTTTGGTCTTGGACCATAAAATGTGAATGCCACCTCTCTGCTGCTGCCTTGGGAGTATCGGAGTATAAAGCTGTTTTAAGCTTGTGTCTGCCTGGCAGTTCCCTGTACATTAAATGCATACTACAAAAACTCTATCATACAGAAAATATTTGAAGAACAAATTACCCACTGCAAACTTTCACTATCCATCGACACTGCATGGGGCACCCTATTCAAAACCAGTTTGAGAGCCTACAGCTTTTGCTTCGAAAGTAGGACCCTCAACTATTTTGCAGATGCCACTTCCAATTGACCACTTAAGCCTTTTCGAAGCAGCAAGAAAACATTTTTTAAGCAAGTATCTTGCACGCTCTGAAATTCCCGCTTTCTGAACATACAGCTGAAGTAATCCCAAAGGTCTGCCTACTTTTCAGTTCAAGCTGTTTCCCAGACAGTATCTCTTTTGCTATTATGAAAAGGACATGTGAATGGGAAATCTAAAAAAGCCACCCACTGAGGCTGTAGGAAATCAGAATAGGAATAAATCTATACACAAACAGTAGTGGGTAGGACTAGTCTATATAAAGAAACATTCATTCATCACCAACATTTTGATCCAGTATTTACCAAACTGGAAAGCTATTTATTAAAACTTTACTTCTTCCCTCACAGCGCTACTGTTAGTAGAAAGGAAAGTGATTTTTAAGGTTGGGGGTTTGTTTGGGTTTTAATAGATTTTTTGGAGAATGTGTAGCCACAGTCAGGATGTCATCAGAGTTCTGAAACTTAAGTTCTTACAGCTACATGCGGGAAGAGACAGTGGAATACATGGTTTGATATATAACAGCGCTATGCTTGGACTAGAGAGTCTAGTGCAATCTTAGTGTGAAAGTAAAAACCCATCATAACATACTCTTTATAGAAAAGTGTGCCCAGATGCCTTACTTCAACCTGACAGAACAGCAGCTCTGTACTTAATAGCACATAAAAACAGCTCATGGGGAATCCAGATGCAAGGAAAGATAGCAAACTACCCCTTTTTTCTTCTGCATAACATAAACAGTAGAGCACTGCAGGCATGCGGGTGGACAGGCAGACATGCTGATCCACTAAGAGGACCTTTACATAAAAGTTCACATGTACAGTCTGCTTTCTTTAATTAATATGTGAGGAAAGAAGATTCCACAATTAATTATGGAATAGAAAAAAGAGCATTTAGGATGCAAAGCCTTTAACTTAATAGACTAACAGATTTATCTGTTTCTCATACAACCTGAGTAGTACAGTAATTTTCCCCCCCACTGCCTTCTCAAGAATAGGATTTGGTTCTGAGCAAATGTGTTGAAGCAGAATCTAACTGTAGCAGGCGCAATTACTGTCTAGAGAAAGCGTTTACAGTTGCTGTGCAGAGCGACTATTAATGGGAGCTCAGTTTCCCAAATGCCTATAAAGCTCACAGTATTAGAGGACTCCTAGATACCCCTGACATATATTTTTTTTAAGCACATGCTTATCTCAGTTCTGTCTCCCATGATTTAATGAATTTCCCTGTGTCCAGGAATACACGTTCCACAGGCACAGGAGGTGCTGACTATGGCAGGTGTCTGCTTAGCAAATTTCCACAACCACGCTTCAAGGTTCGGATTAGTTTCTGATTAGCTTGCACGTGCAAGCAGTATGGTGATACTCAACTACATTTATAACAGGCTCCAGAACAGGCTGTCTTCTTACCTATGAACTACTGCACCAATTAGCTACTTTTGCAGTGATAAGTAAGCTAGACAATTCATACTGAAAGATCTGTGGCAGAGGGTAAAGCATTTGTAACAGAGCTTTCATCTTAAATGTGTTTCCCTCCCTGGCATGTCAGCACATGATAGCTAAATTTCAGAGATGATGCAAAAGCTGTGACTGATTTTCCTTCATATAGCAAGGTGCATTATGAGCACCTTGTGTGAAGCCCACAGTACAATCAGTACAAAACTCAGGAGTTCTTCATTCAGGGGAAGGCAAGCAGTGCCTGCCTGCATACCTTGCTTGTGAGTGACTATTTTTTGCTTGTAGATTCCGAGCTTTCTATCAGCTCTTAAATCCTCCAGTGTCACCTCTCACTGCTGCTCTGTCAAAGGCAACAATGTTAAGTGGTCTTTTGAAAATTTCCTGGCAAACACCTTTATGCTTTCCTCCTGCTTCCTTTCACACCTACAAACATTCATGGGTGAACTTGAATGACCTCTAAAAATTCCCCCTTCTCATGCTTATAGAAAAGTTGCCAGTGAATGTTCTGTGTAGTACAAAGCATTCTTTATGGTGTTAAATAATAACATAATAGTTTCACAGGTTCTTTTTTCTCTCTCTTTGGCTGAAGGTCCAGGCTTCTGACATGGTTACCAACTGTCCTGAATAGAAGCACACTATGGCTATGTACCTCCTACTGCACATCCCACAATGGAGGTCTGGTCTGGGAAGAGAGGTGTTAATATAATATCAACTAAGTAAATTTAGCTATTATTTTTAATTAATTAAGGTATTGTGCAGCCAGTGGTAATCTCGTAGGCACATTATTACACACATACACACACTAAATTGCTTTTTTACTAATGACTCATTTGTTTTATTCTTGCCTCTTTCAAGAAAGCGATTAAGTTGAAAATGACCTTTTGAAGATTGTACTTATGGACCGATCTTTTCATTTTTAATTACTTACTTTGCTTTAATTGTTACATTAAGAACTATTAGGAAAGCAGCCAGCTTCATAATCAATAATTTAATTAGATGTTTAGGACCAAGAAGTCAATGCAAATGTTATTCTGCAGTCAGGCCTTCCCCAAAGCCTTTCAAAGAACTTTATTCCCCTTTTGTTTCAAAGTGACATTGACGACATAAAAATTAAATTCATGCTTACTGCAATATATCATGCATACACATTACTGATCTACACAGGCAGCTGGAAACAAGTTCAGATTCAGGTCAATCTATTTGCTGCCCAGACAGGAATATAGCCTGCTTCTCTCACTTCATTTCTAAATAATCAGTGACGCAGCCAAATGCCATTACACTGCACACTCCAGCACACCGCGAGCCACGCTATCCAAGTGTTTACTGAAATCTATAGCCAGACTTTTCCCCTGGCTAGGACTTCAAATATTTTAAATGTATCTATTTATAGTTCTCTAATTACTACTAATATTCCAAGATAGCCATCAGCAACTGAAAACTGTCCCACTCTAATTTTACAGCCGATGAAATCTGATTCAATCAGGAGTGAATTAATACCCTCCTCAATTCCACTGTTACCTCTCTGCCTGCCCTTGCAAGTTTACAACACAGCAGCGTCAGTGATACATCACAGGGAGCTGTCAGTGGAGCTGTGAATTGCATGGCCTGCTGCCTGGAATATGGATGTCTCTCATTTGTAATTATAGGCATGTGTTTCACATTCAGAATGCCTTGCCCAGAAGCAACCCCCTAGCTGGTAAGGTGTAAGTAATAGAAATGAGTGTGCCAAAACACCTCCCCATCAGCCATCACTAGATTAGGGGGACCATCCTGGGGAATGTGAGGGAAACACAGCATGTGGATGAAAGAGATCCTTAAACCAGAACAGAAGCCTAGGTGAAAGGCATAAAACCTTGCAGATGGGTGACCTGCCAGGAGGGAGGCAGGGAATCAGACAGATGCACCTAGAGCTTGTTAGGGAAGGGGCAAAAGACTCCTCTGACCATGAGAAAGGCACTGATACCAGAAAGCAGCCAAGACTTGCCCTAAGACACACAGTAAGTTAAAACTTGGCCAGGCTGCACTGCAAGAAGCCTTGCCTGGAGGGTGCAAACTTCCAGCTACAGGACAAAACTCAGGCAGATCCCCTGGGAAACCATGACCGTAGAGATAAAAAAGCATCAGGCTACAGATAACCCCTTTGCTTTCTTCTCTAGTAGCAGCTTAAATGACTGTGAACATCATGTTGAAAAGGTGTTACTTTAATCTAACTAAATAATTACATCACTGCCAAGATAAAGCCATTTTTACATTTCACATGGATTAGGAATCAAGACGGATATTAAGCTTTAACATACAGAACTGTCTTGTTTTCTTAAAGACTTCTCCTTGAAATGAAGTAAAACTGTAGCTTGGAGACAAGGCAGAGGACGATGTGCTAAAAGGGGCTGCCTTCCCACCGGCAATAGGACTCTGACATCCAGTGGACAGGCCCAGGCATGTCAATGAACAGGAACAGCTTAATAAAACAATAATTATAACCTCTTCAGAGCCACTAATTCACTTAGAGCTTTAGCATCTCAGAATCGTTTAGGCTGGAAGAGACTTTTAAGATCATCAAGTCCAACCACTGAGATTTGCAGAACAAGGTAACTTGTCTGATCTAAAATGTTTAGCGTCTAATTTAAAGCTAATTTAACAGGGAAAAAAAAAAACCCATGAGATCAACTGATTACACAGATTGTTAAACTTTGGATTTAATGGTTTGATTTGAGAGCAAAGTTAGGAAGGCGAGAAAAGGGAGGGACAAGTCAATGGCAGGCCAAATGAAAGCCAGAGTCACAGTTCCAGCCTGAGGGTTATTCTCGGGACAGCAGCTAAATACAGTTTGAAAAGCAATGGTTTTCCTGCTTCCCCAGGAAGAGCAAAACCCCACAGCAAAACAAGAACACAGGATACTTTCTTGCTTGCATCTGGGTCAGCTGATCCCAATTGCAGAGATATACTCTCATTAGTTGAATTATTTTATTTTAATCTGCCTTTTCCCACTGAAGTTGTTTTGGAGGAAAGTCAAAAAGTAGCATTTTTACAAATTACAGCGACCACACCAAGCTTTTTTCCCCAATTATTTCAAGATTAGAAAGAAATCAGGACAATTCTCCTCAGCCATGCTTTTGATTTTGAAAAATATTGGCACAAAGTCTTTAAGGAAGCGTCCCAAACAGATTTCACATAAACCTCTTCAAGTTTTCCTTTTGTTTTTCATGTTATTACTTCTTGGAGATAACATAATCCGTATTCATAGCTACTTGTTCCTGATTTCATATTTCACTGTGAGTCAAATTCCCTTTCGTATTAAGACAGGGAGTTTTAAAATATGAATCCATTATTTACAAATACATAGAACAGAATGAGGACCACAAAATTTGTTACACTTCATGCCAGGAACAAGACTTATCCTTGCACATACCTTCTTTACAGGAGAATAATTCAAGTACACCAAGAGATTCAAAGTTTGCATGGAAGAGCTCTTCATCTCCAATACTGACAACTTCAATCTTTGACCTGCTTTTGAAGAGGATTGACTTGAACCAGAAACTGCTTGTCAGAGATTTTTTAAAATGACCCATCCTGTCTATCCATTCAGCTCTTGAATTCGTCCCTCAGGAGTTCAAATAAAGCTGAAAAATCCAATGCATTCATAATCTTGTGTCTAAGCTGTTTACTGAGGAATAAATCAAGTGGATAGGCCAAAAAATGTAAAGACAACCAGATGGATTTTCAAAACAACTCCCTTTGGCTGCTCCAAATGAACACAGGTACAAAAGCCCCCACCAAGAGTAGGCAGCATCCCTATGAAGATGTGGGTGTTCCCACAGACTTAAAGCTACTGACAAAAATGTTCTGACAAAATCCATGTTGAGAAACACATAGTTTAAAAGATAATTTATATTTCACTGGAAAAAACAAAAATATAACAGGGATTTTTTTTTTTTTTTGAGGGAATTACTAATTTGAAAATTACTAAATTCGGACAAAATCAACACTGAAAAATGAGTGGTCTAAAAGATAATTTCATTAGAAGAAAGAAAAAGGGTTCTCAAAGGAAATTACTAGTTTGGAACAGTTCCACTGAATTGAATCAAGTAAGAGTTAACTCACTTTCAGGCACAATCCAGTTGCATTAGGAACCAGAGCAGAGTTGTCCCATGCCATGGTGGGGAAATATGGGCTTGTGTTGTGAAGGAAAACACTGCATGACTGGAGCTTAGATCAGCATCATTGTAATTATTCCACATCCATAGGAAACACGTCAGCAGCTAAACCCTCATAATTGAAATGCCACACCACAGCTGGCAACAGCAGAGAGCTCAAAAATGGGTGTATGTAAGCGTTTATTCCCTGGTAGGACACAGTGTGAAAAGCCCTTTAAATAGCCACTGTCCTTAAATGATCTGGATGCCTTAAATGCTGAATATTATGCCTTTTACAGGACCGCAAAAATGCAAACTGCCCCAAATTCTTGGGGATTTACTCTGCTATTTCTTTGAACTCACAGACCCATCATTTTGGGGTCTAAGAGTGTATGGGGTAGATCATGAAAAGCCAAGAAAGAAAAGTCTCAGGCAGTGTTTTACCACCACCACCTGTACCCACATGGTAGAAAAAGGCTGGTGGAGCTGCTGTGGACCACAGGAAAGGTGGGGCCTGACAGCAGGGCTGAGCACCCACCGCCACTTCTACCAGATGTGGCATTCATTTGGGTTTCCCTGGTGTTGCCCACAGACCTAATCACACAGCAACTTAAACTCTATCAAACCTCATCTAGCATTCAAAAGCCACTGGCACAAAATGATAAGCAGATGGTTATTAGGAATTAACTCTTTAAAAGGGCTGTACATAGACTCTTTTTTATCCAATGCCACATTTAAAGGAAAAAACCCTGGCCTAAAGGAGCATCCAGCTGTCTCTCATTTTCTTCACTGACTACTTCTTCCTAATGGCTTTCTTCTAGTACAATGTGGCCTTAGAAGTCCAGCCTGCCCTACTAATATAAAGTGTGCCTGTAACCACTCCTGAACCATTCCCACAGGTTGAGAGAGAACTGATTTCTTCATGCCCATTAAGAGATACCCCTGCATGGGCCTGAAAGGAGGCTCTGCCTGGATTCCCACTCCCCTCCCTTGCTTTGGGGCATGGGGAAGCTTTACAGCAGGAGTATGATGGCCACCAGCCAAGTTCTGGCTCAGTGAGAATGAGTTATCATTACTGGGAGCTATTTGCTGCTGTTAAGGCAGGAGTTCGGACAATCTCATTCTGTTTTTTTCCTTTTTCCTCTGAGATTGCTGCCTGCATTATTCATCAAAGACCACACTATCTCAGAGCTCCCAACTTCTGATTGTGCTGTTCAGTCCACAAACTGCTGTCAAGGATAAAATTTGATGCACAGAGCTAGAACTTGCATCTTGTCACTGTTCTGCTGAGCTGTCTTACCCATATTTAAGTCATCTTTGACCCAAACAGTAAAAAGCTGACACGTTTAATGCCTTCCTGTCTGGATGTCAGGGATATTAGTTTGATAGCGGGGGGGCGGGAATAGGATCCTTTCATCTGTGCTATGAGCCAACAGTTTTCTGCTAAAGGAATGCAGAAAAATAAGAGCTTGTCTTAAATTACTGGGCTATACTGCACACAATCAGAAATATATCCTGGATAATTAAAGAACTAAACTACAAGCGCTTGAATATAAGTGACCAGTAGAGACCAAAACAGGCAACAGTTATCAAACAATATCTTGCATGTTTAGTATTTCACAGACTCAAATAGAAAAAGCACTGTACGAATGTAGCTTTTTACAGAGCTGTGCATGTGCTCAACTTCATTAACAAGAACAGCAACACTGATACGAATGGGACTGTCCAGTTAAGTACACACACAAGTCTTCCCAAATCCTTGTGAGACACATTCCTTAGGGCATTACTACTGAATGCTGACTTCTAAATGACAGTTACTGCAGGACTTTTTCAAAAATTAAATACCCACTTAGGGAACCTGACATTTCAAAAATCAGAAAGCAGATGAGACAGTTACTAAATCAATAAATTTCAAACGTGTAGAATGAAAAATGAGAGCACGTTTTTCCCCCTCTATTTAATTATTTAAGACTATAAATATTTGGCATTTTATCTGTCTGAGAAAGAGCAAAGATTCAGTTTGGCTCAAATGTTACCCAGGCAGATCTGACAAGCCCCAAGAAATTGCTCTTCAGAACGTGGGAAATGCAGATGAGTGGCAGACCACTTATCACGAGAAGAATTAACCCAGGCAGGTGAACTTGTACTTTTGGGGTATCATGCTCTTTTGCACCTCTCATATTTGTCATTGGATGCACTTTGCAATTCATGGTAGAGATGCTCACTCTGATGTGTCAGCAAGAATATACTCTGATGAAAAGCCAGAATATACTTGTCTTTCTATGAAACTGGCATAAAGATAAATAAATTCCCCAGCTTATCTTGGCACAAGAGCCATCAGCTTTACTGGCAAAAAATTCCTACCAGCAAACTGCAGCCTCAGTCTCACACATCCAATCTGCTGGGAGTCTGGCACAGCATGAGGATGGTTCCTATCCAAATCCAGTATCAACTCTCTGTTTTCTCCCAGAATGTTCGGAAAGAGCTATAGTCATCTAAATACTATTCATCCTTCTGTGTTCTAATTTCTCTATAGGCAATATCTATCTTAAGTTAAAATTACAGTCAATGTGATGCAGATTTTTTTTGGAAACACTAGACCTTACCCTACGTTATCCAGGAAAAAAAAGAAAAAAGAACGAAGTAATGTCAAACAATTCCAAAATCTGAAGGCTGCATTATAACTTCAGCTTAGTAATTACGAAGATTTATGTCCCATTCTGCCCCAAATCCAGAGCTCATTGTCCATTCAACTTACACTGCTCTGACTTACAGTTCTCTGCATCCATTATCTTTAATAATAAAGAGCTGACTGAAGTCAATGATTGAAAAGCAAGCTGTGGTTAGTAATACGAATCTAATTTATGAGAAAACAAACCAGAGTATGATTTTCATGTTTCATTAAAATTATCTTAAATGCACTCTTCAATGCTAATTGATCTCGTAGAGGTGAGAAAAGACTCTGTTCCAAATGAACAGGGGAAAATCATTCATCTTCCTTCTGGAGGGAACATTTAATATCATTCAGCATTTAGAGGGAGACAGCATCTTCACAGTGATTTCATCACTTAGAGTGACGCTTCAGTGTGGGCCCATATCTGAAACCTGCAAGATTTCCCACTGAATAGGGAAACAATTCAACAGAATAAACATGCCACATAAAATATATTCACAAAAGGTTTTTCCTATCTTAGCAAAATTATCCAAAGTAAAAAAAAAATTGTTAATGAAAATTGAAGGGTTTTTTCCATAAGTTCATCAAAGAAAAGCTCTTGTGTAATTCTGTTAATTTGCTATGAACAGGAAATTACTGAGGCGTCTGCAAGATTAAGTCCCTTGCAGGATTCATTAAAAACAGAAAACTATTTTTCCACAGAGTTTTTAACTTTTGTTTGTGTTTCAATATTTTTCTCTCAGTTTGAATCACTCACATTCAGATACCAAGCATTCTTACAAACCAACGCAGCTAAGAATAATGAGTCTGGCTTCATTTTAACTTCTTGTGCTTTATGTCCAGGACTATTATTAAGTGACCTTCTATTCAGTCTGTTTCTATGACCCACAAATAGAAACTGCTTAATGAGCATCTCAAGTATTCCACTGCCATTTTCATGTCAGCTTTTCCTACCCTATGTTTGCATAGCTCTGATGACAACACCTATTAGTTAGTACATAGCAACAGTTCTTTCCCTTCTTCTCAAATCACTTCCATGAATACAACCTTCCCTACCCCAGGCTGGAATTTTGTATCTTTACATTGTTTGAGAAATGCAAAGTGACTGTAATACCAACTGAAGTACCAACCTGAGCATTTCAAGAGTTGCTCTGTGAGAAGTATCACAACAGCAGCAATAATTACTGAATTTTCTGATAGTAGAAGAAAATGACTCTTGCCTTGTTCTGGCATTCCACTTGAACATGATTTACATATTTCGTCTGTAAAGCAGCAGCAACAAATACACTCTCCAATATACTACATTCATTTATACTTATAGCAAAGAATGAAGGTAGATAATAAGATGCAGCAGTCTGGACACTACCTACAGTGATGCATTACGGAGAAAACAACACATATTCCATGAGAAATCAGCAGTGAGTTCTGGGAGCAAGGAGGGGAATCTCTTCTATAGAGGAAGAATAAATACACTAGATTTCTCTGCAGCTTGAGGTTCTATGTCACTTTCGCCCATTTCCTTTGTATGTAACCTAAAGCACATGCCAGCACTTACAAAAGAAGCCTGATAAAGCTGACTTTCAGGTGCTCTATTGAACTGACAGAGCACAGTGTGCAGCAATACCACCTTCCAGACCGACCATCAGCTGGGAAGACCACCACCACCAAACTAAGTCTCCCTGTTTATTCAGTGATCTCAGGGCTTGTCCATGTATTGCACTGTGAGAACTCACACGTTTCAGATATCAAGGAAATGTGATATGGTGATAATTTTGCTCAGAAGATACTAGCTGTGTTAGTGAATACTCTATTGCCACATCACCCTTTATTTCTATTTTGATTTTATACTGGCTTTCATTTTTCTTATACCATACATGCCATCACTTTGCTTGAATTCAAGAAAGACCAAGAAAAAGGCTGCTTACCGTCCTGGCATCCCACAGAGACAAAGTCTTGTCAGCAGAGCTAGTGAGAACAATGTTGGAGAATGGAAGAAACTCAATGCTATTGACTGAATCGTTATGGCCACACATTGTATATTTGCATTTCTCACTGTAAAAAAAAATAACAGGAATACAGCACTTACCATTCAGGCTAATAATAACAAGAGAAACGTTCAGGTGAATTAGTAATGCATTTCAGGTGCATTTCCTAGCTACTCTTTAGAAAAGATGAACACTGACAGCTATTCATCACCCAAGCACTTCACCACAGAGAAAATAAAAAACCCAGACAGTTTGTGTGTGATTCTCAGTAATGAAGGCTGTAGTGGGAAGGCAAAAAGAAATGGAGAAGCAGGTTTTAAAAGACTGAATTGTAAGGAGCAACAATGAAAGCACCACTTTATGTTTCCTGGGTGCATCCTCAAAAACCTTGCTGATGCAGAACTTAAAAGGAACATGGATAAAAAGGTAGGATAGGGACAGCACCATTTACTTTTTAAAGATGTCTTATTCCTTCTTGCTTACAAAGGATCTAAGAAATGTAAAGCACCATGCCAACATGTACCTCGAAGGAAGCCAGAGAGGGCTGGCAGCCTCACTTTCTTCTAAAGGCCTGCAGAATGACTTGTGGAAACTAAGTTATGTCTGGAACTTCTTCAGTGGGGGTAAAGTGCCACTGTGGATACCCAAGAGGCCTTTTTCCTTACTATGGACAAGCCCCACCAGTAGCCATTGTAAGCTGAAAGTTCTTAAAGCAGATGTGAGGAAACAGAGGTGAACCCCAAGCATGGAAGTCTTTGCCATGAACTGACCACATCGTAGATGGAATTACACTGTGACATAGCTTTGGAAGTGTTTTCAAGGCTGAAGACTTTCAACTGTCCTGTTTTCTCTCAGCTGATTAGCTATGAAGTAATACCCTAAGGAGTTTTGTTTTGCTTTCTTATCCGTTTGTTTTCTTACCTTTTAATGTGCAAACTTCTGAGACAACACTATTGATCTTTCTCAGTTCAGGGTATGAACCTGAATACAAGATGGGAAGTTTCTCCCATGGTAACGAATAGAGATGGAACCCCTATGACAATGCTGTAGAGAATCAGTTCCCTCGCAAACCAGCCTGAAGTTGGCCATCTAGCTATGATCTGTACAAGCTTTTGGGCTTCTGTTTTGTTTTCTGCATGCACACCAGAGAAGAAGATTCCTTAAAATGGAGTCCAGGAGGAAAAGCCCAAGGATGCCTCACCCGGACAACACAGAAGGTAACAAACAAATGTGGGATTATTCAGACTGAGCAGAATGGTAAATGCTTAACTCCTACCCAAGCATGTCAAGAGGGGAGACAAATGAAATAAACCTGCATTCATGACTTATGTCTGTATGCAAGAGTCACCCATGCTGATAAGGCTTTCAGTCTGTGATTTCTTTACATATACATGAAACTTAATGAATTTACAGTGTTTGAACCATTGTATCTTGTGAAAACATACAAGCAGGTGAGCATCCTATGGAAAAAGCAAGTGAGTTCTATCCTCTTTGTCCAGCTGAGTCAAAAATAGCATAAAAACAAAAGAAAAGCCAACAACTCATCATAAATTATTAAAGCTTTCAGTGAGAGCTCACAATTTTATTTCTTGCTCATGTGATTCTGACAGTAGAAACACACCTCCCCTGAGCTGGCTGCTGAATATATCACTGGGGCTTGTACGTTAAGATTACTGGGTGGCTCTTAGCAGAGAAATTTCTTACAGTATTTATTAAGGAAGCTGTCAGCAGGCGGAATTAAAGAGGTGATTTATTTATTTATTTTTAAAAACTTTCCTTCCTGCCTGTATGTCACCAGAAGACTCTTGGAGCTCTTGCAGGTTTGGCATCAACAGCACAGATCAGTATCTGCAGGTCAGGTGCAGGCCAATAGAGCTAAAAGGTTTTGATGGACATTACCCCTGATCGCTCATCTAACAAAGTGACTTCTCAGACCTATTTTAATGCCTCTCTATTTCCCAGACCAAAATCCATATGCTGTGCTGAGCTGAACACCAGGCCTGTCCCCACAGAAGGGAGATCAGTTGTTTCTGAGTAGAAATATTATCCAGGAAATATTTTTCAAAGGACTATTAGATTCCACTAGTATAATTTTAAAGAACCTACGTTTTTTCTATTATAGATAATACACTATATTCAATATATTCAGTATTTCAATATTATCTGTTAAACAGACTACATGCGTTACTTTATCACAAGGACTCGTTTTAAACTAGTCATAAAGCACTGTGGCTGTTAGAGCTCGGCGCACAAGATATTCCTGATCACTTGATATAAGACAATAAAATAACCTCAGTGAAATATTTTTTTTGTTTCACGGCCTCATGGTAATGTTTTACACCACAGAATATGCCTTTCTCAGATCATATACTTTTATTCGTGTATAGGTATGCCATGATTTAAAAGTGACCACTGATTTCCTGCTTGCCTGTTACACTGTAAGGACTTGGAGCTGCCGAACAGCTTCTGACAAGCAAAATCTTGCTGTGTATTTTTGTGGGCACTTATTAGGTTTGAAAACACGGGCAACTTCATGAACACAGTGGGACAGTGTTCACTAGAAGAAAAGGGGCTATTTTCCTGTAATAACAGAATGCATGCATGTAATTTTCAAAGACAGGGGAAACCAACATCTTCAACCTGCTCAAGGGGGCTTGGGGTGATAGAACACAGGAAAATGAAGGAAAGAAAAGGAAAAAAACAAATAAGATTTTGTTTGTGAGGCACTGACATAAGATATGGCCCATCCCAGGCAGACAGGCTGCAAGAACAGGCTTGTGAGAGATTAATTAGGTGCCAAAGCAGGAAGGCCCACTCAGAATCCCTCAGCAAGGTGAAAATGGACTAAAGTGATGGACCATGACAGCAGCAGAAGGGAAAGAAATGATTAGTATTTTTCCATCAAGAACATAAACACCCAGTGCTGATGCAGTTGTCTGTCTCTCTCCTTGCCACTTCCACATCACTGTGTAGTGATGAGTGAACTCTGGCTCTCAAGATTTAATTTACCACTCTGGTAACTGACTGACTGGTATTTCTAAGAACCTCCAACTGCTACATAAAAAACCTCATCTTTCTTTCCAGCTGAGATATAATTTCAGCAAGGCTCTCTTGTATACAAGCTATCTTTTGGTCAGAAAGGGGAACATGTTATTTAGATGTTCTTTTTCCACAAAAAGAATGTGACATGAAGGGTAGAGAATTACCCTGGTTTTCACCAGAGCTTGTATTTCTATGCAATGGTTCAGGTTTATCTACATCAGAACAGATCTGTAGTGACTTTCACTATCTAATGTCTTTTTCTCATGATGAACACATGGCCTCATGGATACAAGTTTCAACAGCTCTGAGCAATTTAATTCAGAAGATAGAGGGAATCATCTATGAATAGTAGTTTAGGAATCTGCAGTACTCTTGTGGCTTACATCCAGAAGCAAAGAGGTCCTGAACAAATACTGCCATGGCAGGCAGGAGCATACTGCTCAGTATTTTGCAGATTGCATTCTGAACCTCATCACAGCCACTGATTCCAACCCTCATCCTTTACCTGTGTTATTACAACTTTTTCAGCTTAAAACATCAGTTAGTTAACACATTTTGTTGACTTGTGACTGATTATCCTCAGTATTCTCTTTTTCTCTACAAAGTCAATTTCCCTTTCCTTAAATCCAGGTAAGGGAATGACATCCATCAATAAATCAGCCCTAATTCTACCTCACCAGGTTTCGATTTTCCTTAACAGGTTCAAACAGACACGGACAGACTGTTATAGTTCTAAAGCAGCACACCCAAAGCATGAATCTTGCCTTTAAATTAATCATACCATATCACTGGCTCAACAGAGATGGGCAAATTTTATTTGCTCCATTTTTAGAGATTTCTTTTTTGAGAATCACATTTCAGAATGGCTCATTCAAATTCAAAAGGGCTTTCAGTAAAACCACATTGAAAACAGAAGATTTGAAACACTTCCACTAACATGAGACTTCACTGAATATTAAGAGACTGCCATTTCTACACTAACATACAATAGCAGCCAAATAATGCACTAATGAGATGTTTCATCAACTGTACAATAACAAAAGAAAATACAGATAGTGGGCAGGTTTCTTTCCCCTGTGTACTTTCCTGTCCGCACAGATGGAGTTGAACCTCAGTGAGGACAACAAGCTGGCAAGCCCTGATGAGAACTTTTGACAACTGCCTGGTACATATTTATTGCTAAAGGCTATTTAGGGCACAAAGCACTGGGCAACCTGCAGTACTCCACACCAGCTTAGTACTCATTTCAAAAGACACACAGCAAATCAGAGCAACAAGTGAGATTACATGTTGCCAATTCATTTGCTATTTAAAAGAGTTTTAGCACCAAACACACACATTACCAGCAATCCTATGAAAACAGGACAAGCTCTTCATCCTTTCTTGATTTTTTCTTTTTGAAGCATATGGTTTCTATGTTCAGCTCCAGTTGAAAAAATTGAGAGGGTGGGGAGACACCATGATCAAGCAGGTGGTTTTCCCAGGGCGAGGCTCATCCCTTGCACTCCGGGTGTGCTGACCCCTG
>WYDI02032270.1:0-97194 GCA_009867235.2 Psittacus erithacus
ACCGAAAGTCAAAAACACAGCACTGCACCAGCTACTAAGAAGGAGAAAAATGACTGCTACTGCTGAACCCAGGACACCAGATGATCTTCAAAGCCTCTTCCAACCCAAACCATTCTGTGATTATAAACGATAATACACTTCAGATCTTCCACAATGCAATTTTCTGCTTTTTGTATGCTGACACTTTGGATGGGTAGCTGGCTTAGAGAAGTAGACGTCATTACCACTTTGGTTGAAATTTTCTCAGGAAATAACATAGCCATTACTGCATCCGAGTAAACCCTATAGAAGCTGTGGTTTGTCTAGAAATCTAAAGCAAAATTGCACTTTTATTTTTAAACAAGTAGCATTGTATTCTTTTGGATAAGTAGGGGATTTCTTTCTGCACTTGTGATATCAATTTGCTCTGTTTTTAATTAGCTCTGTTTTGCAATATTAGATAATAGGTAACATTCATTAAGAGCTTCAAATTCTCTACTGACTTTGAAACATAAAAATCCCTATCAGCATACTGGTCTAGTTCCCAGCATGACCAATTAAGTGGGAGGATACAACAGTGGGAAGATACAGAGGTTACTTGAGCAGTTTCCTTCAGGTATTGGGCAAAGTTTATTTGGCAACACCTCTTTCTGCATGAGAAGAAAGTTGGAAAAACTTGGCAACCATGTGCTAATAAACAAAAAGTCTATGTCTGCTTCTATTCATGGTTGGCTGTGAAGGAACAGGGTTCTCAGCATTTTCAAACCACCCTGCAAATGAAGCTATCTGATGGTAATACCTAGATCTGAGTTGTGGAATGGGCTGTGCATATTTGCAAATACATAATGCTGCCCATTCCTACACACCCTAGCAAAAATGTTTTCAGTGGGGTTTGCATTACCTGCATGCTACTTTGCTGGTGTTACTGTGCCATACTTTACAACATTATCCTTCTGTAGAGATTATCAGTCATTTTATTTTAACGTCAGAAAACTGTTATGATTTTGTGGACATTTTGATTCTTATTTATTCTGGAGTTAAAATAAATTCCTCAGTTAAAATTCTTTTTTTTGTTTGGTGCATATTAAGAAATTATGCAAAAAAGCATGGGCATAGCTCTGCAAGCCATTATAAGTTACTTCCAACTTTATGGAATTACTCATAGGAATATGTTTGCAGAATGCAGTCCTACTATTGTTGAGAAAATCCTGCTAATTAAAAAAAAAAAAAAAACCGTTTCTTGCCAAAAAAGCCAAAGAGTTTATTTGCATGTTAAAAGTAATATTTATTATAGTTTTCACAAGAAACATTAAAGTTTTGTCTAAAGCAAGCAGTGGTTTTACTTTCTTATTGTACATCTTTTGGGAAAAGAAAAACTTTAGGTCATGAAAAATTCCAATGCTGTCTTGTATTTAAAAGCGTTAAAACCTGAATTAAAGAGCATAATTCAGATGGAGTTCTGGCGACTGTGCCAAAGATGACATCGCTGGCTGCTGACTGCATCCAGATTTTTAGAGCAGGTGTGTTGACTCATCCCCTGAGAAGCATAAGGAGAAACTCTGGCTTCACTCCAACCCCATAACATGGGGGCTAACCCAGCTCCATGGTTACTTTGGGACTAACCACCGCTGTCAGACACGCCAATCTGCATGTAAATACAAAGTATTGCTTTAACATGATATTCCAGAGAGCTTAGCGATGTCCTGCCCAAAGGCTAGGGGATGATTTGCAACCATGCATTTACATCCCAAGCTTATTTGCCCTACTGCTAACGCAGCTTGTGTCCTGGGAGGTTTATTGCAATTGCAAAAGCAGCAGCCCCTCAGATGGCCACTTATCCTGAGAAAGCTGGTGGATGCTTGGCCTGCAACTCTTCACTGGTTTTGGAAAACAGGTGTCTTTTCCAACATATTTTGAACGTTGTTGCAATTTTCATTGGAGCCCATCACTGATTGCTTTAGTATTCAACATGGCCGCTGTCAGGCGGTGTGTCGTAAACATCATGGTAGTTGTCATCTTCCCACTAGCTTCCTGGTTACTTTTTTTTCTCTCTAAATGATGTGTATTATAGGACATTTATAGGCATATATTTTAAATGAGCTCACTGTATTAAGGATGAGCTACTAAGGATTTTACTTTACAAGTTATTTCTGTTTAATAAATATATACCTTTCTAGTAATCTGAAAAGTGGACTGGTGCAATTTGAAGAAGCGTTCAGAGAATCTATCCCCTTCCTGTCCCCTTCCTCCTTCCTTTAAATCTCTCACAGGAAGTTTGAAAGAACCCACTGGCCTTGCAGAGATACCTCAAAGTGAACAGTGTGCGAAGAAAAGACACCTTTAAGGAAAGCGCTATTCCTACAGCTCCCACATGATTAAATGCAATGGCTATTAGTGTCACTGCCTTTATTATTTTAAAAAGTAAGATCTGCATTTATTGGAAGTATTGGTGTTGGGTATATCCAGCGTCACCACAGTTAAAACCTCAGGAGTTCAATGAGCACATCCAGCTGCACAGAGAAGTATGGTGGAAAGCAGAGAGTCACCCTCTGGACTAGTGAAGTCCATGGAGCATCTTTCTGTCCATTTGGAAAATACAGCCAGAAAGTAACAAAACCCCATGTCATAATGTTATTTACATTTATCTGTAGGCAATAAATGCATTTATTTGTGCAGTCTGTTGGTAAGTGGCAAAATAAAACCAGAAAATTAATCAACAGATCTCTTATGTTCACTGATAGCAGTAGCTGACATCTTTGTTGCTAGTATCAAAATGCTCAAGGGAGGCTCGGTCCTCTCTGTAGTTTCAGTGGAGCACCCCTGTGGAAGCCAGGATAATGATGGCAGCCTGAAAACCAAATTTGCTTTAAATAGGAGAAGCTGCTCTAGAAGCCTTATGACAGTGATTGTTTAGAACTGAGTCTTCTGGAGAGGTTTACACAGCCATCCCAGATCTCTCAGGTGAGAAAAAGGGACTTCATGTAGAGTGCGCACACATTCCCTTTCTAACAGACCCTTAATCTTAACTATAAAAAATAAAAGCTTCTGAAATATGTCACTGTAATCTCCAGTCATTCATTGTGAGAGGTTTGAATTTCATAGTGCAAACTCTTTTTTGAAATATATTTTTAACTGCTGAATACCTGTGATTATTTTATTCAAGGTATCTATTTAAGCAATGCTTTCCTACAGTATTTTGTATTTTTTGTGGAGTCAAGTAAATTTAAATATAAAAGGTATTATTTGACACCTTAAATGCTGGTTCTGTGTCTCCTCTCCTTTGCTGTGTTGTGCTTCCAAAACTCATTTTCAAAAGTCAACAGGGATATTTGAAATGTGAAATCAATATGTGAAGTAAAATGCTTGGTGTGGTTACTGCATGGCAACCCACATTCCAGCTCACAGCTAATTACAGGAACTGCTGTCATCTGAGAGCTGGGAACAAACCAGGATGTTACATCTGCTTATTTGTACAGTAAAATCTTTTTCACAAAGTATTATTTTACTTCACAGAGCCAAGGGCAGTCTGCAACATGAATGTTAGTAGAAGTTTAAAGTTGCGTTAATAAGGAACAGTAAAAGACAATGTAGCTTTATTAACTTAGCATAGAGATAGACCATGGACCAAAACATTAATCATAAACATTCCTCTATTGACCTCCCGAAGGGCCAGACTCCTCCAGCTAGGCTTATTAATCCCCTTGGGAATAATAATACCCCATTTCAACAGTGAAAACCAAACACTTGTCTTGGTTTTAGTTGATGGATGGCCTAATTATTTTTATTTTTTATTTCTTTAAGAGAAATAACATCCCTCTCCTTTTTTGAGATCAGACAGCATGGTAACAGACAGAGTCTGAAAATCTCTGCTGGACAGGATCATTGGTGATGTACTGAGTACTCCCTCTCATAAATACCAAGTTTTCTTTCTCTGGGCAGTTTCTTTTCATGACACTATTTCCAACATATGGAAAGCTCATTACTTAATATAAGAGGCCAGTACTTCCCTCTCCTGTATGTTGCATCCAAAAGTGACCTAAACATGGTGAAATAATAACCCCACATTTAATAATATTGTAAGACAATCAGCCAGCTACAGCAGATTTTCCAAAGGGTATATTGACAACTTGCATATGTTTTTGCAAATATACTGTTTTCAGCTTCTCTAAATTACACACGTTCATGGATGAAGCTCATCAGAGAAAATACTCACAGTCTACTTATTTTTGCCAATGTATGAAAGAAGGGAGTTCTCGTTTTCTCTGGAATAATTTAGATGTAAAACTAAGAGAATCAGGCTCTGCTTCTTCTAGAGCGTTTACTAATATATCAGCAAGGAATGGGCTGGCAGAACTCTTCAGTAAGTCATTTCCAGTTCTCTTTTCCCAGCACCTGTATGTTAATAAGAGAACAGACCTGTGGAAAAAGGATATGTGCTGAAGCATTTCCCATCCCAGGTTTTCATTAAGACAGTTTCTTTGTTTTTCTGGGATCTTTATTCCAGAGAAATATTTTTTTTGTTCGTTTGTCTGTTCCTGCTAAATGCTTCTGTTTCTCTTACAAAAATAGTAAAACTGAGCACAAGCTACAGAACAATATTAAGGTCCAGCTTTTCTATTAGCAAGTACATTCATTTCTGCAGTGAGTAAAACAATACGAGCTAGATGCTCTACCAAGACAGTGGGCCACAATAGGGACTATAACTAAATCCGCTATTTCTGGACTTCATTAAGATAGATTAAAAATATTAGTAAGCCTATGTGCATTTTGCTGTAGTCCTCAGAAGCCCACATCACTGTGATTCAGCAACAAAAATGGCTACAGATTGCATCTCTTTCCCTGACCAGTTACATTCAGTTTCTAACTCGTGGCATTCTCTTGGCCTGTGACAAGGGTTTGATGACCTTTCCCTGCACTTAAAAAAAAAAAAAAAAATCTCCCTTTTAATGCAAATTGTATTTGGGGATTAAGTGAAATGAACAGTTCAGTGATTGAACCCCAGATGTTGCACCAAACACCAGAAAAACAACTGCATGTATTGTATTCACTCTGCCTTTTTCCACTCATTTATATATATGTCCTATGCTGCTATATCCTTTTGGAGAACAGACATATTTGCACTGATTTTCATGTATCAGCTCCCACACAAACCCAGCTGTGCACCAGCCCCACAGAGAGCCCTCAATTTTCTTCTCTTCTTATGCAGGAGGCAACATTTTAAAAGTATTTAGTTAGGTGCCATGAAATGATTTCATGGAAATTGCGTGGCTTCCAATACAACCCTGAGCACATACACAGCAAGGGAGAAAGGCATTTCTTCCACAGTCCAAGTTTTGGGAGGGTAGAGAGTGAAGGCTGGAGGTACAAATCCTAGGTCCAGGATCAGTAAATCAGTCCGCTGTGCAATCTCTCCTTCCTTTCTACACAAGGCTTCTGGCTGAAGTAGTACCCAGAGCTCTCAGCCAGTTGCATGGGTCACAGGACCCTGTGTGATGTTACAGGATCCTGCAAGGGCTCCAGGGGAACTGCAGGCTGTCAACAAAATCTGCTTGGAAAACAAAGCACAGTATGAATAAGCCTCTTTCCCTCTGACAAAGGAGAAGTCCAGAAACACACATTTTTCCAGCAATCGGGCTGAGAGAAGACTCGATGGAGACAGCAAACATGACCAGGAAGCAGCGACTGATGGGGTGGGCACTCAAGTTTGCAGCAAATTAAAAGTCCATGGTAGATCATGGAGGCAAAGGAGACAAAGCTTGTTGTTCCCTACATACTTTGAAGGTAAAGGGTGAAATGGCTGGCAAAGAAACTTTGGTTTGTGTAAACTTACGCAAGAGTTTGTTTCATGGGTGTCTGCAAGTACACATAGCAATGACAAAAGAAAACATGCAACCCTTGTTACCTCAACACTGGCCTTTTCTTCTGGGAGTCTCCTATGTGTGCTCAGTGCAGATGTCTGTCCCAAGAAAGTGCTGTTCAGGCAACGTATGTGACAACTGTCGCAGATGACCCTCATAGTCTCCGCAGGCAATGCAAAGTGTGATAGAATGCCTTTTCCTCTGCTTGTGCTACTGGAAATGCTTTCAGCATGCTTCCTCATGTCCTCTAAACTGTCATCTAAAATTCTCTCTGTTGTTTCCATCATTTCTTTACCTTTTCTTGCACCCTACAGAGTTTCTGCAGTATTAGCTCTGATTGCTGTATTAATATTTTGGTACTGCATTAACCAGCTAGTTTCATTTGGTACGCCATAGTGGTTGATGCTTTTTAGCACAAATAAATTATTTGCATTTTCACTACAATTTATGCAATTTCTTCACTCATTTATACGCATGAGACTAGCTCTGCCAAATATTGCAACATTAAAGGGAGTAAAAGTGGTTCTACTTGGAAATATTACGGAGAAGTCAAGTCATACACTGACTCCTTGAACAAAATAACAGCTGCAAAAAAACAAATGACACAGGCTTTAAAATGCCACTATTGCAAAATCATGAGGAAATTCTAATTTAATTATGTTTAATTATCTTTCATTTGAAGAAAAAATATCTACTACACAGCATTCAAATGCAATTGCCTCAGAAAGAAAATTTTGTGACACTGACAAAATGTCAATTATACATTCATAAACCTATGCTGAAGAACTGATTTATCTATGATTAATCCAATACAGAAAATGTACTACAGTGTTTGTGTAAAGGAGATAGAATCAGTCAAAACACGTGAAATTATTTTGCTGTCCTACTCTTGCAAAATGGAACAATTCCTATTTTCCTAATATTTGATACCACTGAAGTTGTAACTAAAAAAATCTACTTTTGCAGCCTGCGATCTTCCCGGTTGACATGGGTGTTTAGTATACAACAGGAAAGTTTCTGACACTTTAAAGACTTCTTCAGCCAGACCTCAAATGAAGTCCTTTCTGTTCATTTACTATGAAATACTATGATCAAGGTAAATTTGAACTCTGTATGTCTCAGATAATTGTTATTTTGTTCCCAACAAGTCCTTGGCACTGGAGTATGCGTATAGGTGTAAAGGAAAGATGCAGCTCAGAAAGGTCATGTGAAAGTAGCTGAGACAGAACTTCATCCTGAGTATGTAGAAAGCAGCAAATACAGAATGTGCAAAACTGGATGTAGAAGGGAAAAGAAGATGAAAAAGAAACGCAATTTTCTACTGATTTCAAGCTGAAAATATAAGAAAGTTCTTTTGTCTCTTATTTCTCTTACCAGTAGCATTACCCCCATTAGATAACTGGTCTGGTTTTGCAGTCTGAGAAAACTGAGCTCTAGGAATCTGAGCTCTGGATATTTAGTTTAAACTAAATGGACCTACAAACCATTTGGAGATTTACTCATCACTGAATGCCAGAAAATATGAAAGTGATCTATCTTCGAGTACTTTGTGTTCCTGACAGGGAGTTCTGGGGACTCACTGTCTTATTGCATAATATTGGACTCTAGTAACAAAACATCTGTTAGCAGAGAATACAAGTTGCAGATAACTTATATTAAAATTACCAAGAAATACATATCCTTGGAAACTTAAAAGTACTTTGGTAAAATGGTGCAGAATAGTATAGCTACACTGGTATGGTTACGTCTTGCATCTTGGATTTCAAACACAACATAACCACAAAGGTTATTCCTAGACAAGCAGACTATGAGTGATACTGATAAGGTAAAAGTAAACTACATGGGATGTATGCCTCAAGACATACCATATGCCAAATACAAGCCCATACATTAAATGCAATCTGTATTTTCTCCTTCTTCTCTAAAACAACACACAACGGTTTCTTTCATGGCATCCTGGATATAACCATTATACTTAATGTCACCCACAAGACACCGACTTGCATTAGAAGAAATCTACAGCCTCCTAGGTGGGCTCTTCTCTCAGAGATAAGATGCTGCTTTCTTTTCTAGGCCCTGGTAGCCATGGAAGTGTGGTAGAAGTAGTCAGAGGCACACTGAGAACAGAAACTTCCAGCAACTTTGAGTCTTGTGCTGGGACTAATTGAGCTTGCTGCTCCTCTTGCTGCTACAGTGCAACACTGAGGCACAAGCCAGCTGTCCAGGAGGGTGATGAGATGCTGTGAGTGGTGCCTAAGGATAAAGCCCAACACAGGGGAAAAATCTTGCAGGATTTGTTGAACTACTCTGTTTTCTGAACTCAAACTATAAATATAAATCAGAAAATCTAGTTGTTTTTTGGTTTTCTTTTCCCTAGGAAAGCTGAAAAATACTTAAGTAGTCCATAGCAGTTTGGCTATTAATGATCTCTAAGAAATTACTGGCAGTAATTAAAAATTAATGTTTTTCTGTATCATACAATCAGTAATCAGAAACTGCTAGGAAAAAAGGTGATGATGTGAAATCAGTCAAAATAATGTGCTTTGACAAGTCTTCTCATTAAGAAAATAATTACCCAAACCACTAAATATGTGGGAAAAAATATATCTTGCAGATCTGGGAAATGATGACTATGTTCCTTCTAATTTTCATCAGTTTTTTCTATGAAATGGAAGAATCTTCTGAAATGTATCTGTAATTGCAGCTAACCTTCCAAAGGGAGGTATCCAAGACTGTTATTTCTAGTGCCAAAACAAAACAGATAGTTGGCAGTAAAAGCACACCCACCCATAAAGTACATTTTGGTCAAAAGTAGGCAATTCCATTTTGACTCCAAGGCTCACATCCCATCCTTAGCTCATCACAGATGTGCGCCTCATCACTCACAGCTGCCTGAAACACCCAGATATCTCAGGCACAAGAGTGAGAAGATTGCCTTGTTTGCTGATCAGTATGAACCTGCTTTTTTTTTTGATACCTATTTCCCACCTTCACAAAACATTGCCTTGATTTCCAGCATTATTCAGGATTATCCCTTTTTAAATCTCTAGTGGGAGGTAATCTCTTTCACTATGGAATCTGTCATCAGGCAAGGGGAGAAGGTCTACCTGGTTTAGAATTCCTTTGTGCCACTCCCTCACCTCTTCCTTCTTCCTCTTCCCATGTGTTTTTATCTGTAGAAGTGATTCCTCACATCATTCTTCACTTCTTGGCATCAAGATAAAAAAAATAATAAAAATCAAAGTGATTATAATAAACTTGGTTGATCCTGTCCTTGAATTGTCCAAGGGATCAGGAATGAATAAACGAGAGGTCAATGTTAGCTAATAAAATAGAATTCTGTATTAACTTGGAGCTACTCCTAACTTCAGATGCTATCAGTCATCCATATGCACCCTTAGCATATAGTTTCAGATCTTTTATATGCACGGATGTCATGCTTCACCAAGTCTGCCTCTTCTTGTTTTCTTCTGGCAGCACTCAGTCATAAAACCACACAACAGCCCTGTCACATAAAATCTCTCTCTGATCCCCCATTCTGAACTACTTCATATGCTAGTAAGGAAAAGCGGAAAACCACGCAACCCCACAAACAAAATAAAGTAACAAATTGGAAAGCAATAACAGCTGGAAGCAAAAAAAAACAAACCAACCAACCAACCAAAACCTTAGGTCAAATTTGATCAGGAAAGAAAATACCAACAACTGTGCCAAGGCTCTGAACAAAAGGACTCCCATTCACCAGCTTTCCATTAAACAAAGCTCCATCCTGGAAGAGTTTAGAAACTGAAAATTATTGGACTGCTGCTGAAAAAAACCCTCAACTGTTTCTAAGAAGATGAGATGTTCATGTCCAAGTGTGAAATAAACACCTTTTATCAAAGGCAAGGATTGTTCATGGGTGGAGCATATGAACGACCTCAGGAAATGCAAACTATGTTGCTCTGATATGCATGGCCTTTGGCAGTCCCATGGATATCCTACTTGTTGTTGCTGTGAGTGTTCTGATAGTACACACACATTTTTATACATTTTCCTGCTGGTTTGGTAGGCAAAAGAAAGTTGTAATCACAACTTGTCACTTGCCTGGCTGGCTTTTTAGACACTTTTCACATTGGCTATACTTAAAATGTGTTGACAGGTGACAAATTTGCAGAAGTTCAAGATGAAGAAGGCCTAGAGCTTTGTCATTTCCATTCTCCTAGCAGTGTAGGTCCATCTCTCTTGCTCATTTCCTAGCAACTTAACAGGTATCTTGTCCAAAAAGCGTTGTTCCACTTTGTGAGTTTATTCCACACTTGAGTGACTACCATTGTCAGGAAGTCAAAGTGAACTCAAATTGAACCTAACAAAACCTTTTCTTAGGGCTCAAAATAGTTCATTTGCTTTGTTTTTCTTTAATTTCCATGCATCTCTGACTTGCTGATGTCTTACAGAAGCAGAAGTTCCAAATTTACTTCTGAGAAGACTTTTCCTGGCCCTCCAAAAGTAGAAGATAGAGGAAATTGTGTGAGAAGTGTCCATGTAGCTGTCACCATTATTTCCAGGCTGGAAAATTAGAAGAAATATTTAGAAAATAAAGTTGTTTCTCTGAAGAGATTCTTCTTAGTCCCATGCATGAAAATGATACTCTAGTTTTGTATGTGAGTTTTACAGTTAAATGTTATAAAGGGGTACGTTGACATTTTTATGGTCCATTTTAATTAACTGAAGCAAAATCTGCTCTTCTGAGTGATTCATTTATCCTATCAACCTTTCTATTTTTGTAAGATTAAATCAGGAAGTTCGCATTAAGCTTCCTTTCCTGGAATTCCAGTTGAACATTATTACCCTTTGTTTAGACTGTATCACTTATTCAGCTGATAAGAGTAGACTATATTCCACTGGAGATACAAAGATACAACAATTTAGATTCCTTAAGGAGCATTCTGTATTTTCCAGTAAATGACTATACCTCTACATGCTTTATGAAGCTACTAAAAATGACTAAATGTTTTAAATCTGCAGACATGAAAGTGTATACTGTTACTGTGATGTGTCTCAGCAAAGCATACTTCATTTTTTTTTGTTCTTGATAGTAGGAGGCTGTCATAGCTTTGCACCATGTAGTTCTCCTTGCTATCACTCATCTTGACCGTGATCTTCAGGACACTAAAAAAGATCTCAGGTGAAAGACTAGATACTGATTCTAAAAGAATAAAAATTTGGAGTAAGACACATGTTTTAAACTCTAAAGTAATTTGTCATGTTTTAAACTTTGAAGTTGTCACTTGAAATCTTAAAAACAAGGTGCATTCCTAAGGGAGACGTTGTAAAATGCTAGATCCTAAACAAGCGGATCCTAAGCAAGATTTGTAGTATAGGTTGTTATAACGTTCCTTAAAAATCTATGAATTAACAGTGATGTAAAAAGCATACAATATATGTACACTCATTAATGCTGAACTGATTTCTGAAATTACAACTATATACCACAACTGTGTTTATACACAAACACATTTGCTGCCTGCATTCTTTAATATTACATTTGTTTTACTCTGAAGTATCCTGGATCCTGGTCATAGTCATGAAAACTATCTAGATTTACAATGCATTTAGCTTCTTCAATAACTGCAATTAGTTTTATTTACTTTCTGGTGGAGTGGGTTTTTTGGTTTTGTTCTGGATTGGGGTTTTTTGCCTATTACAAAGTCTGGCTTTGCAAGGAAAAATGTAATACCTGCATTTCTTGTTAAGTTTGCACCAGAAGCAGGGAACACTCCAGTTCTGCTTCTAGCATAGTCCAGCTGAATCTCAAATTCTTATTTCACAGGATTTCCTTTGGTGACTTTGTCTTTCATCATGAATTGCAGTAACAGCTCTGCTTTTCTCTGCAGCCAAAGGTATCTTAAATCATATTTACTGATACTCATAAGTGAGGACACAAATCTATATAGCCTTATACAGGGGAAAGATTGTCTAACCCATTTAAAATAAATATATGGGAGCACAGTGTGATAACTATTCCTAAATTGACCCCCCCAAAAAAAAAAATTACAGCTATATAATTCTATATATATTTATGCAGTAGAGACAGTCATTAAATAGGTATTTATATATTTTTATGTATTTTTATGTTCTCACATATTTGTAAAGCATGAAATGAAATTAAATTTGCAGAAAAAATACTTTTCATCTTTCCAAAATCCATCAATATGTAGTTCACTTGCATATTATGCAAAATCTCCATGAATTAAATCATAAAAACTTACTTAATGTGGTTGTTTGCAGAGGACAAATAACTCATATTCATATTAACTTAGAGGGGGCTAAACCTAAAAGGTTTCATAAAATAACTTAGTGTCTAACCCTAATTATTGCGAACAAAGATCAAAAGAAGAGCTTATCAAAAGTGGAGACGGTTTATTTCCATCTTGGAACAAAGGACAAAAGACACAGTGTCTTGTCCTTTCCTTTGAGGTTTCTCTGCCTGCTCTTTTCCACTCCCTTTCCTGATAGGCTGCAATGACTTGATGGCTGATCTGTTAACTAAAGCACAATAATCAATTCTGGGGAACATGTCAGCTACTTATTTTTATAACAGGAACAATGGAAATAGCATCACATTGTTAATAGAGGTAAAAGTGATTAAAAATACCCTCTTGAGTTTTCCTTTCTAGCTCCCATAGTCACAATGCACTGGAATTGATCCAGAACAAACTATGACTGTAGAGACACACATTTTTACGTGAATTGGAGAGCTTTGATTCATCTTTATACTGTGAAGGAATGCTTGTATTTTAAAACTGCTGCTATACAAACCAAGAATAACTAATTAAACTTTTAATGTACACTTTTTTTTTCAGATTACTGTTTCAAATCTAAAGCAAAACAGAGTTATTTATTTTTAAATCAGTCTTAGAGTGTATTTCTTTCTTTACAGTTACAGAGCCTTTATTTGCTAAAACTGCAAATTGAAGAGCTACATTCACAAGCCTGTGACATTGTACAGAATTTGCATAGTAGCATGCTCTAAAAATGACAGAGTAATTAAGTATAAAGTGAAAAGGACATTACACATATAAGTAACATCTTTAAAAGATGAATTAAACTTGTGCATAAAGTTGCATAATATTTGCCTGCCTTAAAAGAGTAGCATAAAGCTCTCCAGAATTTTAAACAGGCACAGAAAATGTTGTTCCTTGCCCAACAGAGAAATACTATTGAGCACAACAATGCAACTATCCCTAGTGTGGTTTTATTTCCTTATTAAAAAAAAATATCCCTGTGTTGATTTTGAGGATATCATATCCAGTATAAGCTTCTGGATATAAAGATGATGAAGACAAAGATGGCTCAAATAGATGTAACCTATTTCAGTGTTACAAAGATCAGATAAACAGTGCTTGCTGCCCTCCTTTGAGACAAGCTACTTGTTCAGTGCCAAGTATTATTAGAAATTAATTTTCTTAGCTGACACATGGACTTTTCATGAAGAGAGACCATTATGAAAAGCCTTGCTGTTCTGAGAATCCGTACTTTGACTTCTGGCATTATCAGGCAGATCAGAAATAGTAGGTACAAGTGGCCAGAGGATAAAGCATCAGATTTTCATTCTTGAGAAGCTATTCTTAATCGAGTAAGTGTTTCAAACAAAGAGTGGTTGAGATCACAAAAATTGTCTGTGAAAGAGCCTGAAAGTCCATCACCTAAAAGCTAAAGCCATGATCCTGCAAGCATTTATGCACTCAAATTTCTTTATACCATTCAAACCAAATAGAGTTGCATAGATTTGTAGGAATGAGGTTTCAGTTCCTTTTTATCCTGAAATAAACAAAGCCCTTTCTGATCATGGAAAGAGATCATGCAAGACAAATATTATTTTGAGACAAGCACACCAACCCATCATAATTATCTGAGCTTTCCATTATGCTTTGCACTACAGTATAGAGTAGCTGTAAAACGATAGGTAGGGTCTCAAATTTTTTTACATTATACTCTGTGTGCTCTGACGATTTCCGCCCTGACATAATTAATTGCTATCTAGCTGAAATTCAGCAGGATACTTGGAAATTATTCTCTTTCCTGTTTCCTTTACTACATTGTCTATATCCAAGGGTTCTGATCCCTAGACATCACCTGGCTCCATGGAAGTGTTAAATTAATTGAGAGATTTTCATTACCAGTACAATTGCAGATATGGTTTGGTCAGTCACAGTTCAGTCAGTCTGGCAGGGATCTTGTCTCTCAGTCTTCCTATATTTTCTTTTTGAGTTCTAGATTGTCAGTTCCTTCTAGAAACTAGATGTATTTTTACTTTGGTTTGTATGCTCTTCCTTTTTCCCTTATTGGGGAACACTGTTCAACAGTTCTGGATCTAATGATCAGCCTGCTCTTCACTTGCATTGGCCAAAGGAAGAACAGATGAGGCAAAGAACAAAGGAGGGCACTACTATCCCTCGCATTGCTATTGGTAGCAGCTAGCTATGAAGAGAGAAGAAGAGAGAAATAGAAAGAAAGGAAAGAAAGGAAAAGAGGTGAACAAATTGGCAGCAGGTGAAAGAAATACCCAGCACAGGTTCTACAGACATGAAGATGAGAAACTTTTATTTCACTTGCAAAGCTCTTTACATGGCTTGAGGGGGAAAAGTTGTTATCAGAAGGTAATGCAGGAAGCTGTTCTGCTTTTAGAAAGATGGAGAACCCAAGAATCCTAGGTTAGCTAAAAGCTTGCCTTGGTGGGCAATAGTTTGCTATCTCAGAAGCAAAGCTAAGGATGAATTGTCCCAGTTATTCTGTACACTGGCCAGAAAATTTCCCATGCAGCCCAAATCTCATGATGAAGTCAGCTAACTTTCTGAAATGCAACAGAAATAGCAAGGGAGATAAACTAATGAACTCTTTAGATACCTGTCTAACATGGAGATGAACACCAGATTTTGGGCTTGATTCAGTTTTTACATATTGACAATAACATAAAATTCTTGTCTTTGATATAAACCCAGAAAGTTTCTAAAATGTATGTTTGAAACTTACTGCTTTCAAGAGATTTTATGATTTGGGGACATATGGCTCATAATTTTTTGGCACATGGATCCTTACACCAGAGGCCAAGCAGGCTGTGGCTTTTGTTTCTAAACATTTTCCAAAGAATTCAATTTATTTCATCAGCTGAGAAATTCCATATTCTGACATGCTAGAATCTAAGTTTTCAGGATGTTTCAGGATATTTTTTGTTAGAGCTTTTTCTTAGTGCTGCCATTGATTTACATTAAGGAACTGAAAGGCAAGCACGTGGTTTAGGTAATTAAGATTGTAAGGTCAATATAACATGCATGACAGATTCTAAAAAGCTACTAGTAAATCAGGTTGAAAGTCCTGCACATACACCTTTCAAGTCATTGTATATACTTCCTGACTAAAAATCAGATGCCAAGAGCACTGTTAATCTTGAGGTTTAATAGACCTTCTGTATCTGGAAAAAATAAAGAATTCTCAGCAAAGAAAACTGAGACTATTTCTGTAGTCTAAGGCTGCTCATGAGAAATATAATTCTACTGAGTGATGTAAAGGCTCTTGTTTCAAAGGAGAGAAAATTTTGGTTTGAGCACGGAAGGTGCAGGACATCCTATCACTCTTAATCACTTGCCCCATTGATCCTAGCACACATATGTCCCTGGCTGCCTTCAACTCTCTGAAGCTGTTGTCAAACAAAAAGCAAGTTAGCTGATTGAGATTTTTTTCTCCTGTGTTAGTTTTCTCTAAACAGATCCTTCTCATTTTAGAATACAAGACCAGAAATGATCCATACTCTTGGTGGCAATACATCCTATAAATAATGTTCATACATGGACCTGGGGTCCATGAAGAAATTATCAGGTTCCATATCTGTTTAAGGCTTACTGTATTATTCCACACATCATATATGTTAATGAATGTTCAGCAAAATCATCAGAAACGAAAGACCCAAAGAATCTAATGGCAGAAAGGTTCTAAAAACATCAGAGCTGTACCTGTTCCATGTATGCAGTTTATCAGATCCCTACAGGGCACATCACATTACCAGGGAAGCAAGACTCTCAGTGGTGATAAAGGAATAAAGGTGTTCTTCAGGATGCATTTGTTGCTGTAGTAAAGGTGTTTTATAAAAATGTGAATTGTCTACTATAGAATGAGTAAGCCTTTTATCTGGAAGCTAAGCCTGCATTACACTAGAATAAATTGTTTGGGTTTAAGAGTTACATGAGTAGCTCCTTAGCTCTTGCGAACTACTATGCAAACACAGGCTTCAAAAATTGCAATCTACACCAGTAAAGAATTTGCTTCATTGCTGTTTTTTATTTAAAATAAAGTGACTGAAGGGTTTGAATTGTTGCTTTAGTGACAGAACTGTTGTAAAGTTTAATGTAACATCCAGGTAAACTCAGTTTGTCAGGTATACTGGACAAAGATTAAAGGTAAAGCGTTCTCCAATCACTACTACCTGTCTGCATTTTGAAGTCTGATGAAAAAGAAAAAAAAACCATTTCAGAACATGAGAGGTGAGAGGACCCTGATTCTTTTTTCTTTTTCTTTAGCAAAAATATTTTTATCTCATCTATTCCCAGTAATAAGGAATAGTAGAAGAATATCTCTCTATATCCCTCTCTCTCTCACACACACACACACTTTCAGAATTTAGGCACTTAAAAACTGCTCTGGGCTAAGGTTAGATGTAAGAGATCTGCTGTCTCAATAACAAACTCATTTACCATGTCTCTTCATAAAATGACATGACGGCAAAAGTAAAACCTCAGAAACAAGCAGAGTAAAAAAGGTAGCCCTTCATAATGTGACAGTGTTGAAATATGAAAGCAAACTAACCACTTTCTAAGTTCTTTTTCTTGTGATCATGTAACAGAATATGCGTCTTTGTTTTTAAACCACGCAAGCTCCTATTAACTTGTCAGTCACATCTATGCATTGCAATCATGTTCACAAATAATATCATACAGTACTCTGACTCTCTGTAACATGCTGGCATAAAAAGAGAAATGTAGCATGGAGAAGGAGGAAGCATTTTTCAGCTAACCTGGCTATCCATTCAGAATTCATAATCCTAAATTTTAGAGTGATGAATGAACGCCCCAACAATTCTGTTACTCCTTCTAATCCCCATCAGGTCTTGAATCTGTTGATGAAGGCCAAACAGCCACTTCTTTCTGCTTGACCTTCTCCCCTTGCTATTGCTGGCTCTCATTCAAGTCAGGATCACATTTATCTGGGTAATATACACCTAATAAATCTTCTCCAGCTCAGTTTGTTCTTGCTGGCAAGACAGCTAGCTTCCCCCTCCACTTCTCTTGTCTTTCCTCAGACATCATTATGGGTGTTGACACTCCAGTAAGTTACTTAAGGTGCCCTTTAGTAACTGTCTGCATGTACACATCTCCCAGTAAAACCCAAGGTAATTGCTGCTGTAAGATGTTTCTCAGTTAAAATAAGAAAGAGCATGGGCATGGACTATGAAAGAAGCAGTCAAACTGCCAATCTGCAGGAGGATTTTTAATAGGGACAGTCTCAGCATAATAATCTCATACAGCATTTTCTACAGTAAACCTCAAGGGCTTTGTGAAAGAGGCACACATTATTCTCCCTATTTTATCTAGGGAAAAACGAAGTATAAGAGAGGGAATGGATAGACCGAAGCTACCCAGTAAGTTAAAACAGGACAAGACTGCAGAGGGATGTGTTGACTTTCAGTCTAGTGTGCTGTCAGAACAGGACTAACAATAATTATGAATCTGTCCTGACTTACACCGAGCTTGACTTTGTTCACTGGGTTTATTAACATGTGCTCTTCTTCTTCCCTGTCTCTGTACCTCCATATTATATTAACTCTCCATGCTACAATATCAAGCCAGTACCTCCCCTCATGAATGCTGAGGTGAAATTAGCTATCACAGTGTATGTGTTCCAGTTGCCATAGTTATCATGCTTTATTAAGTCATGGGCTTAAAATTATTTCCTGAGTCCTGGAGATTCCCCAAGGCTAAAACAGCAGCAGTCTTTCACATAATGGGTCAACTGGGTCCAGGTGGATGCATGTGCTTATTTCCTCCAGAGGAAATAAGTTTAATGAATATAGAGTTTGTTTAGCTAAAAAGCCTTGGATCTCACAAGATGGAAGTAAGAAAAAAATCTGTTATTGAAAGGAAATTTTTCATTGTTCATAATTTTTTTACTTACTATAATGAAGAAAAAAACCCAGACCAAGCCAAAACAAAACAAAAACCCTTTCTTTCCTTCCCTTCTGCTCTACCCTTTTAACCCCAGCTGGGCACTGCATGGCTGACACAGTTCGTCCCAGGCTGTCACACTGGAAAGTCTAGCATCTCATGTGTATTATAACAACACAGCTGCTTCATAAACCAATTTTTAAACACTGTTTTGACAAGTTTAAGACACCAGTCTTTCAGTATCCATCTACTTCTGTGAGCAACTTGCATCTTACATCTTGTTTTAATGAAGGTTACTGTTGTCTCTCTGTGAAAGCTGACCTTTTCTCTTCATCAGATTGGAGGTCATGCGTGAACACAGAATGAGGTTTAGGAAAAAAAAAAGCATCTTACCATTGGCATGCCTTGGAAACTGATGGTTTTGAGGATGGAAGGTAAAATCTATTTGCTTAAAAATTAAGAGGAAGAGCTGGTTGATTTAGCATTGATATAGCTGCTGTAACTAGAACACAGACTGAAAACAAGAGCATTGGTCTGAAAAAACCACTTTCTTTCCCAAGCAACAAAAAGCTGAGATAGATATGCTGTTTCTATTATACATCATCATCAACTTGCTCATGTTTTGATCCTTATGTAATATATATTTTGAGTAAAAGCATCCTTTGTGCACTTCATTGCACACCGTGACTTGTAAGTGCAGAGGAAGAGAAGCAGGGGTGTGAATCCGGGCATCACCACTGCCTTTCAAATGACCCCCAGGGAGAAGAGAGGGACCAGGGATGGCTCCTGGTGCCACGGAGCTCTGCAGTCACACCATCACGAAGGCAGCTACCACAGCTGAACCTAAGGACGATGCCTTGGCAGAGCCAAACCTTTGTTGCAGCTTTCTCTAGTGGTGTGTGTTAAGAGTCAGTCCCCTGTGACCTACGCAGACATTAGGTCTTGCCAACATGACCACTTTCACCACATACATGCAAAGGTTTCGGGTACTTTCAGGTTCAGATTCCTTATGGTGAAGCAGTAATTGATTACGGATGCTTTTTTACTCATTTGGTATTCAAATTTTTAAAGTTTAAGGAAGAAGGATTTCTATGTGCCACAAGCTATATATTTACTCCAGATCATCTCTGAGCCTTCATCCATCACTAGAAATTCTAACAATCCTCCTCTAGCACTTCTTCGAAATAAAGTTTAGTTTACCCAAATCTGCTTTCCCTACTTTCTTGAAAGTTAAATTCAGTTGGTTATTTTTCCAAGGGTGAATCACTTCTTTTAATGTAAAAGTACAGCTTTTAATTGAAGGGAAAGCAGACCTGTTAACAGTAGAAAATTCTGCAGCCTTGTCCTGGTTTCAGGACATTTCAAAAAATAAATCATCTACAGTGACAGAATCTCAAACGTTATACAGAAAAGATACCCTACATCTCCCTCAATTTCTATAAACCAGTGGTATTCTATGTAAGCCAAGGAGGTGACCCTCTGTGATTACAATGGAATGAAAAGACTTGTTTCCTTTCCTCGTCCTATTTCAGTTTATCTGCATTTATATTTTACCAAATTGAATCTTCGTCACACTATATAATCAACTTTCATTTCTTAAGCTTTAGTGCATCCATATAGCAGAGCCTTTCTTAAGTACAGTTTGAACCTGGTAATTTCATTTTCAGCCTGAACTGCTGAACTGTGTTTGAGGGCATTCAAAAGCAGACAAAAACATAAAGCTCACTGATCCCTTTTTGTAAAATAGTCAGTCATATTGACTACCAAGAATGAGGCAAGGTTAATTTTCTTTATTTTTTACTGTTAAAAAGAGAATAAAAAAAAAAGAAAATAAATGAAAAAACATCACTGATCAAATACAAGTAAGAGTCTCCAATACACGACAAGCCAGTAACATTTCTAATACTGTTTATTTCTAAAGGAAGATAACTAGAGCAGAAAGCTCACCAATTACAAGCAGTAGAGAAGCACCTACATTTATTCAATATTATGACTTCACTATGTATTTTGTTAAAAAGTACTTTGGAAAGATGCTTTCTTTCATTTTGTGATTCGCTAGTAGGTGAAACAATAGCTTTCCTTCTCTGAAAGCAAGGCGCTTATCTCTGAGAAGTGATAGTGCAAACACTCTTCAACAAGAGGCCTGACCAATTACACTCCTTTAAATAATTACTTTCAGTAAAGTCAAGTGCTAGAAAATGCAAACTTAATTATTCCGCTGACAATGGCTGGAACATGATGGTCCTTTAGACTGTGGAAATACTACACATAAATACCCCAGCTGACAAGGAATCCAAGCCTAGAGCCAGAAGCCTGGAAATTTGGCCTGAAACTGCTCTATAATCTATCATGCTGTTGCTAAGAGGATAGTAATACTAGCGTTTAGAATTGCAATCATGTGTCCGACAATCCTGTGTTTGTACCAGCAGGTCAGTTGACTAATTACAAATTGGGACTTCTCTGTGTACTGCACTATTTGAGAAAAAGGATGACAAGGGTACAGTTAACCATTAAGGCATTTGGGCCTGGGAGGGAAACAGAGGACAATCAAGTCCTTATTATTAGATGCTGTCCTGCAAATCACTCCCTTATGCAGTTACAACAGAAGGAGAATTCACCTTTTAAAGTGAATAATTGTGCCTGTCAGGCAATCCTTTACAATTACTTTACCATCCAGCCAGAGCTCATTGATTGCATTAAGGATAACAGCGCTTCACAGAAACAATGCTCTTAGGCAGGCTACTTCTAAAATCCTGTGTCTCTGTCAGGCAGCAGCCTGCTCTTTGAATAGCCAGAGAGATAAAGAAATGAAAATATTAAAGGCCAAAGCTCTACTCATTTCACAACGCTCTTTAAAGTCGGATGAGTGATTAGGATGGCTGTAGCCTGCTAAACACCCATGCCTCAGGTGGAACGCTCCTCCAAGCACGTTTTACAGAGACTGCATGACTGGTGTGGTTTTTTTCAGCTCCAAAATTACGCCTGCTTAAGCAGCTCTATAGAATTCCAAGTTAAAATGCAAGCCAGAGAGACTGCATGTCTTCAAGGGTTGATAACAAACTAGAATCAAAGCCTTTTTGCTTCAGATTACCAGAAAGAATCTAATCCAGTTCAGTGATAATCCTCCAGCATCTATTTAGCAATGATCCCAGCAGACAGACTGCTCCATCACAAAAGTCACTGGTTCTGACATTGCTGAGAGAATCCACAAAGACTGAACCAGGATAGAGATTCCTCCTTCACTGTGGGAGCTGATTAGCTTTACAAGCAGAACAGGAGAGCTGAACTACAGTACAAACAGTGTTTTATCATCAGCATCATCATCCATTTGCTATGTTACAAAGTGGTAGAGGTGAGAACGATAATCCTTCATTTAAATACTGAGAGTATCCCATCTTCTGTGTCTGTATTTGTCAAGTATTCACCAATCTCATCACTCCTTTCAGAATCTTCAAACAAAACTCTTTGATTGCAAATTCTTGTTTTGCATCTATCACATAACCTTCTCACTTTGGATTTCACTTCACTGCTGCACATATCTCCGCCTCTCAGTCTTATATTTTTTTAGTTGCCCTTCTTACTGCCAAGTCCTCCAAACCCTCCCCATTTTTTTCCTGCAGAATAAAAGTTCATTCTCTTCTTCTTCAAAAGCTTTCCTATGGGTCCTATAAAAAAGCTTCCTATGCAGAGGTGCAGGCTTGGTCCAGGAAGCAGCCTAGGCAGTCTGTGTTTACAATAAACCCTGCTTTTTTACCAAGAGTATGTACTTGACACACAGTGGTCTTCTGGTTCCAGCATTATCATTGTGATGGAAATGCCACAGTACCAGCATGCTTTCCTACTTGTTCTGGATAATTTTTTCCTTATATATTTTTCCTTTTTTTTTTTTCCTCTTCCTTACAAGGATGCTCATCAGAGAAAACATTTCTCTGTTTTCCAGAATTCAGGCTCTGAAAATCACATACAATATGCAAGCAGCATTTTCCATCTCTTGTCATGTTATTCTGTCACTTCCTAGTCTACCAACTGCATAAAATTATAGACAACACAGACAGAAAGAGATTACCTTGTCTCTTCAACAGCTGGGGCAGAGCGTATGTCTGCCTTCCCTATGTTAGAGTTAAGAATTCACATTTTAAGGGCCTGATCCCCTATCCTGCAAATATATATCCTAGTGCCTCACAAGAAGCATTCAAAAATGCAGGTAAATGTGGCTATGCCAAAAGGAGCTGGAGTGAGTTTAGATATGAAGGGGTAATTGATTAAGTGGGTAACATATATTAAGTCAAGCTTGAAGATATAGTGCAGTTCCATCCTCTTCTAGTCTATTAAAGTAAATTAATGACCTGGAGCTGTGGAGGGGTTTCCAGAAACAACACTGTAATAGCCAACTGGCCACAGCTTGCAGGCTATAGAAGGGGAAGATGTTTATTCTTCAGCAAATTGCCTGCTCAGGCACCACACTCCATATACTCTATATCTGATAGATCATAGTGCAGAAATGACAACTGAATCTTAGAATAACATCAATGAGTATAAAATATGATGCTAGCTTGGAAGAAAATGAACCAATCATAATCTTTGATGGGTCCCAGGTATTTTCAGAATTTCACAGTACTCTTTTCCATGCTGATAGTTTGGCAGCTGGTCAAAAGTAGCTGTTTTGTGCCATTTAAAGCCCTGAATGTGAGCATCGATCAAGTAATAAGAATTTGAACAATCTTCACAAAATATACAGGAGAATAAAAGGAAGTGACTTCCAGGCACAGAGCCATGAATCCAAGCTGTGCCTCACTATCTGCAAACCATGCCTATGGCTGTGCTGGGGTCTCCATAGGAAGAGTACTTGTTGGTTTCATTTAGGTCCAGATGGAGACTTTAATCGTGTGCAGACGTTCAGCTTCTAACAGCACTCTTTGACACCCGCGGGGGGAGACACCAGCATCCTCTGGTCACCCTGAATGAACAGTTTGCTTCAGGATGAAGGCTCAACATCCCCTGTGCCTGTGGCTGCCCAGGACTCTCCAGCCCTCCCAATTTATAGCACCAAGGGGGCCAGCCTGCCTCCTCTATTAGCATTCTTCTGTGTGTTTCCTGGAAAAAGCATTTAGCTTCGACAACTGCTTCTTGTGCACATCGCTATCACCTAAAAAGCCACCGCGCTAGCTGATGGCCATTAAAAATCACAAAGGAGCAAAGGGGATAGGAGCTATTAAACCATCTTTGATCCCATTACCTTTGGTTTGTGAAATTCCCCTTGACCTCCCCCAGACATGCAATGACAAGGGGAGTGTGGAGGGGCGTGTGTGCGTCCCTTTCTGTTTGCATTTGCGGATCGTGACCAAGTAAGCACTTGCGCGGGACACCCCTACCTATGCGCCAATGTACTCCCCTCCGCAGAGACGAGCCCGGCGTGCAGCGGAGCTAACCGCGCTGCGCGGCGGGGCGGACCCTGGGGGCGGGGGCGCCCGAAGGGGCCGGGCCACCGCCCTACCCCGTTCTGCTCCTCGGTGCTCGGTGTCAGTTGTGAGCTGCCGCCGCGCAGGCAGGCGAGCAGGCAGGGACGCAAGCAGCTCGGCACGCAGCTCCGCGGAGGAGCCGCGGCAGACGGGACACCATGATCCTCACACGTAAGCTCGAGGCTCGCCCGCCCTGTCCGTTGAGGGGGGCTGGCAGCTGCGCGCCCGGGAGCGCAGGCTGGGCGCATCGGGAGCAGAGCGGTGGGATGGGGGTCCCCGAATGGGCAGCGCTGGCCGGGACGCGGCCGGGCTTCCTGCGGTGCGGGGAGTGCTGTGTTCCCAGGCGCGGTTCGCCCGTCCATGTTCACGGGGCTGAAGGCGCCCGTCGGGGCGGGAGCAGCCCCAGGTGGGGAAGGAGCGCCGCGGGAGTCCGGAGTGATTCTCATCTCTGGGAAGTAAGGGCCGGGAGGGTTATCCGCGGAGGTGCCGCGGGCGCGGAGCGGCGCGCGTAATGCAGCCTCTCTCTGTGGGGGGCACCATGGCCCATCTCTCCCATCTCTTTTGGTGGTGTGTCTCGCCCGTCCGCAGCCCTCCCAACCCCCTTCTTTATTCTGGGTGTCCTTGCGAGACGGGAGCTGTCGAGGTTGCTTTGAAGTTCTTCATAATTAGCCCGGTGGCCTCCAGGAGCCCCGTGGCTCCCCCTGTGCGGCGGCTGCGGCCAACCCTGGTGTCACCCCAGAGCTTTGATCCCTGTGGAGGAGCAGCACGTCCTGGCAGCCCCCTCAGCGACCTTCTCCAGGCAGACCGAACACCATAGATGCTGTTTTCCAGTCGAGCAGTTTTACGTTCCGTATCGCTCTCCCCTTCCTTGCAAACCGCCACCGACGACTGACTTCCACCGTAGCTGTGAAGTTGTTGAGCGATGCATTGCCATTAGACTGAGGAGCTCTATTGCCAGTCAGAGGCGCTTCCTATTGGTACAACTATTTTTTTGTTTTCTTTTCTTTCTTTCTTTTTTTTTCATCCACCTCTCCACTTTGGGAAAATGAGAGCACTGAAGAAATAACAGACTCTACACTATGTATTTAACTAGGTCAGGAAGTTCTGCCTGATGTGGCATAGTACTTAATACATGTGAAAGACAGGAATGCGCCTTTATCTTAGCCATCCATTATAGATGCTTTTATACTTTTACAGGAGTAAATGTGATCTGTTTGAATTGCCCTGCCCTGATCAAGAAATTTCCAGCAGCAAATCAGTATCAGTGCTGAGTCAGATTATGCTTTAAGGCTGTTTGTAGTGGACTTAAGATAATAGACAAGCAGATTTCGTTGGAGCCTCTTGAGTATGAATCTACCAACAGTTCAGTGCCAGGCTGATTAAGCGTCATTCTGGCAGCCACGCTATTGCTGGCTGACAGCACATGGAATTGGTGTGGAATTGGACACATCTGTTAATTCCACAGCTGTAGCATCTTATCGTGTCTTCCAGGTATCCTTACTGATGTCCTGTAGGCATCTTGATCTACATCTGCAGTAGAAGGAGCGAAAAAGAGAAAGCCTGAGGTGGCCAGGAAGTGTGATCAGTGTCTCTTGAGCAAATGGTTTTGGGTTACTACTTCAGTTTGCCTGTGAGATCCTGATTAGGGCTGAGATTCTTCAACTGTGGAACATAGTATATGCAAAAGGTGTAAATACTGTTTTGAGAAGATTCTTTTCATCTGCAAGTTTATAGAAATCAAAGCATTTGGAGCAACCTTTTGTAATCTCTAGGACTTCCTGATCTCTTCTTTTAAAATAACTTGCTTTGCTAATTGATTTTTTTTTTTTTCAGTCAGAAGGAAGTGCAGAAAGTTTTTTTAAAAGGATTTAAAAGGAGATTGTTTTAAGCACCATGGAACTACTGTTAAATTTCATTTTTAAGCAGTAGTTAAGAGCAAGAATATGTCTTTTCTTGTTTTTATTTGGGTTTTAAATCTCTCCATAGATTCAGTCCAGCATTTTTAAGTCTTGAGTCAGGGTCTTTCCAGACAGCTCTGCAACTGCCCTTGCTGGGCCAGAAAGGAATACTGATGCTAGTCGTGGAAACTCACAAGTACCCTTTGTATTTTGTCTCAGGTGAGCGCAGGAAAAAGGTACTGCAGTTGTCCTCATGCACTAATCTCGAGTGTTTATATTAGGATTCCTAGAAGAAGGCGATGAGAGGTGACTTGATTTTTCCTTCTGGTTCTTCTAATTCATTACATTCTAGGCAATGGTTTGTTTGAGGCATGTGAATTTATGAGCTCTGCAAATATTTAGAGATGCAGATTGAACGATAAAGTTTTTTTCTGGTCAGAATGCCACAGTATGTTATGTCTGGGCTTCTTGAGAGGTTCAGGCTTCTTTTCCAATTCCCCTCCGACTGGAGCTGTGCTGTTGGCTTCAGCATAAACACAACTGCACCCTTGTCTGGTTAAAAAGAGATGGAGGAAGAGAACTCGTGTTTAACAGGATGGTCCTGTACTGTAAACAAGAGCTTTTCATGCTTAACTATCCTTCCTAGCAACAGGAAGAAGGAAATGAGGCTATGCAAAAGGACCCTGACACATTTCAGACAATGCCAGACCCACCCTAGCATTCATACAGTATAGCCAAAAGACTTGGGGAAATAAAAATAACTTCAGATGTTTCCCCTTCCTTCTTGTGCATATTATAGAAATACAGCAGTCGAATGATCTGCAGTTCACAGAAACCTTGCTGGCTTGATCTCCACTAAGTAAAAATATGATGCCCCTATATAGTTTATATATCTTCACTGGGTGTTCTGCTTACAGTCTGATCCTCAGTGTTCCAGGGCAAATGAATTACAAAGCACCATATCCTCTCTAGTGATGTAGTGAGTATAGATATCCCATAATTTTTGTAATTTCAGCAATTCCAGGTGTATTTATTGCTTGCAACTATGCTGTCAGTAGCTCTGACTGGTGAAGGGTATCAGGATTGCCTTGCATATTTTTTATTTCCAGAGGTTTTTTCCGAGTTTTTTTCATTTTTCCTTTTTATTTTCTCTTCTGTTTCCCCCTGCCCCTTCCCCTATTTTAAGGATAAAACAAAGTCTGTTTTCCAGCAGTGATGAAAAAGTCTCATGAAATAGGTGCAGGATTATGCTGTGATTGGAGCTTTCTGGTTCTTTTCAGTGGACACTTACTCTGCCGTACTTGCTGACACTGAGTACAATGCTATCCCGCACAGCATACCTTTGGAATCAGTAGGTCTGCTAGCATAATACACCATTGACATAACTGGCAGAAATAAAGTCAAGAATGACTTAACTGCCTAGCTTTAATTCACTTGAGTTTCAGTATCTGGAAGTTACAGGTAATACCTGCTTACTTTTCTGAAGTACTTTGGTTTCTTTAGAAGAGCATGATTAGCATTATTATTTGTTAAGATTAATATTCTTTCAAATACTGTCTAGTATTTGTTTCCCTTGGGAAGGACTGTGCTAGATGAGATTGGATCAGGAAATAATATTACCTGGTATCTGTTCTAATGAAGACAGAATAGGATGGCTCATTTATTGCTGATGGGGACATTTTTTTTGAAGTCCAAAATGATGTAAAATTCCTCAGACTTGGTTTAAAACATATTTATATTTGTCTAAATCTCTTTATTCAAATGCTCATCTGGATCTGTGCAAAGAACGCTTCCTGGGGAGATGCATGAAAGATGTTTGCTGAAGCCACAGTTTGACCTTCCCAGACCTATTCTTGTCATCTACTGAAGATGAAGATTAAGAAAAATATGCCCACCTGCATTTTTGAGTTTTGGGGGTGTTCTTTCTGTGGCCCTGTGGACCCACAGAACTGGATACTCTGCTGGCCACCTTTCCCTCTGCTCTCCAGATGTGTCTCTGAGAACAGATTTCCTGTGCGTTGCAAGATACAAGAAACTTTCCAGTGTAAAGTGCCATGATTTCTTCTAACTTCCCTTCTTTCCATACGTAGTCTCTGCTTTACTTTGCTGTGCTGTCATGGCTTTGTTGTATCTAGACCATTCTCTCAAGGTGTGACCATTAGATCAAGTACTGAGAAAAACATTTTCAAGTGTGAAATGTCACAGGGAGAATACTGGAAAGTTCCTAGTAATATTTGCTTGCTTTGGGACAATACAGATTTGTGTCTTTAATTCTGATTTAGAGAAAGAGGCCGTCAGCTGAGAGACTACCAGCTTTATGCTGAGCTGTTTCACTGCAATGGTATTTTGTAGTGTTGTATCATCCACACAGGGTGCAGTTTATTAGGTGCCAATAAGTGTAGGCACTAAATGGTTATGATGCAAAAGGTAGACTTTCTTCCATATAGTTTTTCCTATGTGTGTGGATGGTTTTAAGGTTGAGGCTTAACAAGCTAGAAGTAACTGTGTAAAATCTACTTTCTTCTGTATGAACCATTGAGACAGGCCATATAATCTCTTACATAATTATTGTTTCCCAGATCTGAGCAGGTAGCCCAGACTTTGGGCATTTTTAGAAGAAGTATATCTGCCACGCAGGATCTGCTCACTTTTGCTTCCCCTTGGAGCTCTGTGAACCTTTGATTTGAGCTTTGCATACAGCGTACGAGACACACAGCAGTTACAGATGGGGTACAATGGGACAATATTAATGCTGGGTTTGGGAGTAGCAATGGTTAATGTTTGCCCTTCAGTATGTTTTTAAGGTTCATTCTAAGCAAGTAATTTCTGAGAGAAGGTTAAAGTCATCTTCTGATCCCCAGTCTTTGGAGGAAGATTCATTTCTCACTCTGGAATCTGTCAACATGACCTCCTTCAAAGGATTTGACTAACTGCTTTCTTTGCCCCAAATAATCCTTCTCTAAGACCACCCTGTGTTAATCAGGCCAGATAAATAACCCATGTGCCCAATTATTTCTTACAGGTTTTTTTTAAAGTCACTTGACATCTTGTTCCTCTTCATCTGTGAAACTCTTAAAAACGATGGGAGATGACCATATTTAATCTGTAAAAAAAATGCTTCTTGGGCAGGAAAAATGCTATATATGAAGCTTCGGTTTTCTGTTTAGACAAAGTTGGTTTTTAACTTTAGATTGCATTTTTTAAATTCCTTTCTTAATCCTCCTGTATATGCCCAAAATGCAAAAAAAAAAAATAAAAATAAATCCAAACCAAACCCATTTAGGAATAAATTATCCAGATTTACTCTGTAAACCAGGAGTTGTGATGGTTCTTTTGTGTTCTAGAACATGCTTTCCCAAAGTCTTAGGAACAAATTAGGAAGTAATGCAGCTAACTTTGGGCAGTTAGAAGAATATTTAATAGTGTGAAAATAAGCAGTAATTGCAGTCCAATACAGAGTGTACAAGGAAAGTGCTTTGTTCCAGCGCCATTATATTGAGTCCTGAAATGGTGCTGATTAGATGCATTTTGGAGTGCTAACAGTTGCTCCAGGTCCTTTTGACAGAGGGGAGGACCACTTGCCAGCCAGGGCATGCTTGGGGTGCTGGTGGTTGTGCTCTCTCTGCCCTCCTGCCATTAGGCAGTGGTCTTTCCTTGTGCTCTGATGAAAACCTAGGCTGCTCCTGGTGTTCTTGTGTTAATTTTTGAGCTGAAGAACTTTAGAAGTGATTTTGGTATGCTGAAGTCTATGAAAAGGAGATCCAAGTTAATTAGATTCTGGCTCACAAAAGCACTGTTGTGTTTCCTGTGCTAGCCAAGAGGATTGGTAAGCAATTAAAACTACTGTATTGTGTAAACTAGTGCAGTTGGTAGGGAGAGAAATCGCGTACAGCCAACATGCACCTATGTGGATATTTTGGAAACCAGTCACGTATATTTTATTTCTTTATTTATTTTTCTTTCATCATTAAGGGAATAAACAAACCTAAAGCCCCATCAGCGGAAGCAAGCCATTTGCTCTTTCAGAAAGCTCTGCTGGCAAAAAAATGGTGTTTAAGCTTCCTGATTTTTTTTCAGAAAAAAATATCATTATATGATCTTAAACCTCTGTTTCCTTTACTACTTCTTCATCTGTTCCCACACAAATTCCAAGCATACTCCGTTTCTTCTCCCAGTGTCCTGTGGTTTATACATGCCATCAGCAGCATAGTTACTGTCTTGCTGCAAGGCTCCACAATTTGGAAAAGCCAATTCCATGTTTAACCCAAAGCCAGCAGGAACACAAGGAGAGTGTTTCTTCAGTCGTCACCATACAGTTGAGAAATATTTGAGTTAGGTTCCCCTCCACCACCTCTTTCTGGGCTATTTATGACTAGAAAGCGGTATATATATTTGGTGTCATATGTGCTTTATTTCAAGAACTTGTGGCTTTTTCCTCCAGAAAGCTTTTTGTAAGCAATACTGTCTTAGAATTGCGCATGCTTCCCTCTCAGCTTCAATTAACTGTTAAGGCAGGCAGCATTAAGTGGAGATCACAGCATGCTTCGTTTGACTAGGAAGGTAAATTAAAGCACAGTGAAATACAGGAGCACACCAGAAAAGGTAGCTGCTGCTGCAAAATGAAAGTTGCACTTTAAAGGTGAAAGGAGAAAAGGGATCCTCTCAGGAAGGCTGGTAGTTTTCACTTCAAAATCTGGAAGCTTGTCATAAATTCAAAAGCCATACTTATTACTCTCTTGGACTCACTGGCTCTTCCAGAAATGAATCCTCTGTGGGCTGAATGTGTCAGACTAATGTTTTAGGATAGTTCTATAAGATTAGATTGTTCTTTTAGAATAAGAAGATTCCAAGCAGGTTAGAAATTTGTCAAGAGCTTTTAATGGGATTTTCAGAATTCTCTCTCTTTTAGTGGCTATTTACTGACAAATATATCAAGTTTCAGTGTTTGAGGGCATTATCCTTATAAAATGCTGTTCTTCATTAATTACAATTTTGCTTTCTGTAGTCCTTGCTACATGCTGCTTTCTTGATAGATGTGGAGCACTAAGTTAATGATACTGCCTGAGGAATATTTACTATATAAGTTTGAGTAAAAACAGACCTGTGAGAAGGAATTTAATTATTTTCAAGCTACAGTCACATATCTTCAAAGTGAAAACCATCTGAGGCCATGAACACATAGCAGGCTAACTCCTAGGAAGTCATACCGTCCCAGCTTTAAAGGGCTGCAGGCATATGACATTACACGGAACTGATTTATCATTTTCTGTGCCTGCCCTGCTCATTTGTAGACAGCTGCCATAGTGCAGTTTTTCCCCGGTTTGTCTCAAATTTCACATCCGTGTTCATTTATCTGTAGACTGAGTGGTTGGATAGTGTGATCAAGTCTAGTGTGGGGACCACAATTCACATGTCAGGGGTGTAATTCAGGCGCTTGGAAAAATGATTTCTTGTACTTGGGCAGAGGAATTTTAACCAGGAAAGTGTACTTCTAATATATACCACAGCTGGTCTTTAAAAGTATGATCCTGAATGATCTCAAGCTGCTTAATAGCTCAGGACAGTGTTTTGGAGTTGAACACAAATTTTGCAAGGCGCCAGAAATTTCAGGGGGATATGATACCGAGGGACAGGCAATTTCTGATACAGACAGCAAAAGAGGATGAGCTCCTGAGCAGGCAAGCCCTTTTGCAGCCATTACACTGAAGCATCAGGCCTGGATGGCAAAGTATCCTCTCCGTGCTCCATCTGTGCCTTAGAAAATGTTCAAGTAGTTTATGGAGTTTTATGCATTACAAGTGGGCTCATCTCTAGCATTCATAGTGAGGAATGACATTCTCTGCATTGCATACAAGACACTTTCCTGCAAGCTAATTCAGGAAGATGATTTTGTATTAATTTTTTTTTTCTTCTTCTCCTTTTTTCCCTGAAAAAGTCAAATAGTGAATTTCAACTAGAATGACCTGGTAAAAAATTCAGACCAAAAAGAACCCCAAACAAAAAGAAACCCAGACAGTTGTTAAGGATGGTATTGGAGTGAACCTTGAGCAAAGAAGCCTATTTTTGGCTGGAATTTGATTTCAACAGCTTTGATTTGACCAGTCTTCCTACAGATTTTTACAGTCTGCTCTCTTAACAGAGCCAAAAGGTGAGGCAAGTACAAGTGACGTGTGGAGGTGCTAATATGGCTATAAAGGTGTCTGAGTTGAGGCAAGAGGAAACCATCTGCTTGGAAGAGCGGTTCATATGATGTTTAGCACTTAGGTGAAAATGGAGTCAGTGTATAACTGTACAAAGAGATACCTGCTTTGCACCTTGTCCTGAAGACCCTGAAAGAGCTGGTGCTTAAGTTGCATGTTACTTCCTGGAAACAAAAGGAAAGAAAGAATGAAAGGAAAGAAAGAATGAAAGGAAATGATCTTGCTGCTCCTAGCTAGGCTGCTATCATGATTTTTTTCTGAGAGGACCTTATTGCAGCATCACACTGGGTTTTTTCATTTTCTATAGGAAGGAAGGTGGCATCCAGCAAAAGACTATAGACATCTTAAGAGTTTTGTCTTCTGCCATTGCAGTACCAAACAAGATGTGAATTAAGGTATTCTTGCTGTGAGGTTTTTAAGTTGCAAACTTGCAAGACCAGAAACCAAGATTAACCGAAGTTAAACAAAAAGGAAGTTTTCCATTTTCACTTACCAGTTTGGGGAAGAATTGGGTCCTCCTAACCCCCCAGGAAGTAGGTAAATAAGGACTAATGGCTACCAACCATACACAAAAGGAACCTCTACCCTTCACTTGAGCATGGAGGCCTGCTTTGTGAAGCAAACTAACAAATAAAGCTGTTTCCAATAAAAATTTCCTGTTTCCTCTTTAACACATTTGCCTGCTGTTTGCTTACACGACACCAAGAATAAAGACTACATTGTAGTCCTTTTTGGGGTTATTTTTTGGGGGTGTTTTTTTGTTGTTGTTGTTTTGGTTTTTTTGTTTTACTTTCTAAGAGATTTCCTTGTGTATCTGGACATTTAGAAATAATAGAGCAATTTCTTTCTTGCCAGCGGTTCTTCCATACAAGAAACTCCTGCTGCTGGGGGAGGGTACAGGATGCACATCTGAAAAGCAGTGCATACGTTTCTTGCCTGGAATGTATACTGAATTGTAGGTTATTGCAATGGTTTTAACTGGCAAGTATGTTTGATTCAGAAAGGAAGTGGCATGGCAGGGATGGAGCAGGGAGGAGGGAGTGAGAACAGTGTCTTGCCTGCAGCAACTTATATCAACTCAGCTGCAAGTCCTTCAAGATGCTCACAGTGGGAAGTTGCTTTGGATATCATGGCAGCTTAGTTGGGGCTGAAGTAAAATGTGTTGGAAGGCAATGCGGAGTTCTTCTGCAGGCTCCTCCGTGTGGCTCTCAGCTGGCCTCAACCAAGCAAATGATGTGCTTGGCAGTGAGTTCCTAGCTCAGGTAATGATCTGTAACCTTGGTCCCCTGGGAGGCTGAACAAAGGCTTCAGAGTTCCCTGTCCCTTCTAAAATTTTCTAGTAGTGGAAAAATCTGACTTTGGAAGCTCTGTTCTTCCCTTGCCCCTCATTATCCTGGTTGCCATTGATCCAGATGACAAGGACTTCCACATAATCCCGTGACCACCTGAATATGAAACCAGGAATCCCAGGGCTGCTGATGCTGAGCTGGAAGAAAAGCTGGCATTTGGAAAGTGTGGGAATGAGGTTTCTCCTCTAGTTTAGTTTGAATGTTTTGGCCAGAACTTCAGGTTTAACTAATGTATTTTATTCTCAAAGGCATAGTCCTGTTAAGTTGTGCTGATGAACTTTTTACCTGTAGAAGCTTTCAACTATTTAAGTTTGTATCTCTTATGTGAGGAAGCTTGTTTTGTGTACTCAGCTTTCTGTGTAGCCTATTCAATGCACCCTGGGTGGGATTCTTCCTCTGGCTATATTTTGATCTGCCCGAATTTCATATACATACACAGTTGTGTTCATACTCTGGCTCCTCAGTAACCAGCAGGGTTGAGATGGAGAAGCTGGGTTGGAAATGACCCTTCTGTTCATTTGTTCACAGTGCATCAGTACAGATTAGGAGCAATCTTGTGGTTGGCCAATTGGAGTTGAATGAAAGGAGCTGCTTTTTCAGGTCCTGCCTCTCCTCCATCACCTGTACCCCTGCCATGTCCCTCTCTGACACGTACTTTGGTGGATGGAGGTGGCACAGAGCCCTGACTGCGGGGGGACTCCCTGGCACCTTTTTCAAGACAGCTCCTCAAGCCCCTCGCCCTTCCAAGGACTTGAAACAGGAGCCAGAGGCTAGAGGCCTGGCTTTCCAAAAATGTCTGAGATGGGAACGGGGAAACTACTGCTTTTAAACCCTTTGTGCTGTCCTGTACCCAGCCCTAGGCATTTGCCTAGCCTAACTGATAAACAGGTGCACTGGTGTTCTATTATTCCCTGCAGTTCTTGTGGCCACCCAGGAATAACTCAGGTGTTTCACTGCATAGGTAGAGTTCTTGGGGGATTCTCAAGAGTGTTCTGAAAGCAGATATGCTCAGAAAATCCCAAAGGCGCCTGACACCTGGGTGCCTGTAAAATACGAGTTCCACATAACTTGCATGTAAATTTGAAGAAAAAATACACAAAGCTTCTACAGAAAACCTTAAAAGAAGTTTGATAAATGCATATTCGTAATTTTCTAGCTCTAGAGGTATTTTACAGGCCATAACACCTGAGGTGTTCAGTAAAGGACCTGTGAACAAATACTTAAGCACCCTTTAAGAGTCCCTGTAGTGATTAGGAATCTGATGCTTTTTTCAGTTGCACTACAAGCATCTATCCGCATTTTGAGGTAAATGCTGGTTATCGGTATTTGTTTGGGGGTTTTTTTTCAGTTTTAAATCAAGTAAAATTGTCATTCTGCCCAGACATTTCTGCAAGATGTGATCTGTAAGATCGTGCATTTTAAGTAATCTTAAAAATTAATTGGAGATTTTTTTTACTTTAGTGTTTTCTTTGCTTCTGAGATAGCAATATTGTGTCATCTGCTCTTGCTTTAGCAGGACAAGTTTTAAATATATTTTCAATTCTTCTTTTATTTTTTCTTTATTAACTTTTCCATATATTTCCTTAGGATACTGAATTTAAAATACTACTTTAAGCAAAACTTTACAATCGCTTGCAATTGGGATTGAGGAATGCTTTTCCTTAATGAGTACCTAAGTCAATGAGTCTGTACGTGCTTGTTCTCATGTGGTCCCATAACCCAAAGGTGAAGCAAACACAAGTTACACAAATGCCTGCTTGTCCTGACTTCAGCGAGAGTGGATTTTTAGCTGTTTATTTATTTGGAATGTTGTGCTTTGGCTCACCTTAACCCCTTGGTTTGGGTATGTATCTTAGCAAAGTATTCTGGCAAAGCACAAATATTTTAATCCGGTTGTAGCAATTTGGAAAATAGAAGGGGATTGCCATCATTTTGGAGATGGTAAATGTGCCTGCAGTTTCATCTGATTTTAATTGTGTGCCTGTATCTCCCTGGTAACATTTTGTAAGGTGCCAAAATCTTGAGATATTTTGCTTACATTCAGCTGTTCACTGCTCTATATGCAGTAACTTGTATTGTGGGCAATTCTGAGGAAAAAAACCCTTTGTGCATAGTTTCTGCAGCAGGTAGCTATAGGATCATCTCCAAGTAGGTGGCAAAATTGTCTACCGAGCTGTACATAATGAAGCTTTTCTTTTCTCGTCCATCAAGAACAGTGAATGTAATCAAAGCCAAATGAACTTTAAGAGTTTCTGATTGCTCACTGTCTGACCAGTTCTAAGTAGGAAGCTAAATTCCCAGTAGCACTTTCTTGGATTTTTAGAACAGCAAAATTAACCCAGTCCATTTCCTGAACAATTAGAGAATATACAGTTGAACTTTTAGCTAATAAGATAACATACTCTGTATTTCTGCTTGTGTTAGGTAACAGATGATTTTGCGGACAATTTATTCACAGACTAATATAAGCCATGTTGAGAAAGTTTCCTTACTTTTGGTGTCATGTGTATTTATGTGAATAATTTCAGTTTATAGCATGCTGTTTTGGGCAGTATGAGGGAAAGTTAGCTGAATTTCCTGTAATGTACCAAGTAACTCATAAATGTCGTGAAGACATCCAGTGAAACTAGGTTCATGTTGTAGTAAATGTGCACTTGAGTGAGCTGCAGTACAGTGTGCCTGTTGTTCTTGGGCTTGTGTCTGTTAGTACCATCTACAAGACATTAAAGTGCACAGTATTACGAGCTTTACTAGGAATTTCTGTCAAGACAAAATAGTTGTGCTAAAAGAATCTTAAGATCTGTTGAACAAATATTGCTCATGTTGATTGTGGTGCTGGTTTCTTTAGCGTTAAGAAAACTTTTATGGAATAATCCATAACTCCGGCAGTTTTCATCTGTGCCTGTTTCTCTAATTATTATAATGATGAGCTGTTGATAAATCACAGATGAATGCTAGTGACTTCCGAGAATCTAGGGTATGTTTGATCATGAGAAGAAAAGCAAACTGTGCTGAGCAAACCTGTGTCTCAGTTCAAAGTTGCTAAATACCTTTGTGCTTATTGTGTAACAGTAGTGGTAGAAGTGGCAGAGAGGAGCTTTTGCTTTGCAGATCACTAATCAGGGGGTGTCTTGTTTCTGTCCTCTTCCAGAAATTGAAGCTAAGGAAGCTTGTGACTGGCTGCGGGCTGCCGGGTTCCCGCAGTATGCACAGCTTTATGAAGGTAGGACCTAACCTTGGAAGTCGGTTAACCCTGGGTAATTTTTGGACGATAAGATGTAATATTCACCAACAAATGAGATTCGGGCACTCAACTGAAGTGCCACTATGTAAGATGACTTTTAGGGATTGCACTGATCTCTACTACCTACCACACACAGTGATCTACCAAACCCAATGAGACCCTGAAGCACTCTTGGAGTTTTAAACTTGTTCCAAGTTTGTTTTATTCTGAGCCTTCCATATGTCCTTATAGCACAAATGTTATGTTAGCACCATGGTACATTCCCTGTAGTGAAAACACCAGTGAAGTATATTGTCATGAATATAGTCATCCACTGCTACTAGTCCAGCCATAGAAAAACACAGAAGCTGTGGTCAGCTCCACTGGCCTGCTCTTCTGATGGAGCAGAGGTAGGATATTCCACATCTGCATGGGTGCATCTGTACACCTCATGATTCCCAAGTCCTGTGTGTTTTTTCAGAACAGTTTGAGTTGGTGTGAGACACAGGCTTGCTATAAAGGGGAAAAAAGAACCTACAAACCATTGTTGCACAGATGTGCAGCAGTTCCTCAAAAAGAATGCTGCCTCCTACATTAGTCCTTCTGTGTGATGGACTCAGTTTACTTGTCCACTTTTATAATGGTTCTGCTCAATTAAAACTAGTATCTTCATTACCTGTGTAACCTACTAGGAACTTGCAGTTCTGGGATACAGTCTTGCGCGCTGATGCAGAATAGCATACAGAAGTTTGTTTGAAGTGTGACATCCTTTTTATGTTATTGTTCAGAAATTGCCACCACCACTTAAAATTACTTGCATTGTAGAGAAATTATTACGCACCCTTATCTGCCTCTTCTTTTTCATAAAACTAACTCCAGCTGCTGCTTGTAAGAGTGAGCATAGAAAGTCCATTATTTACACTGAGTAACTGTTGGAAATTACAGCAAATGCTGAGCTGACCTTGAAAAATGATCTCGTTGAGCTTTGATTTGCAGCTGCATTGGCAATATGAGATGAGAATAGCACTTTCAAAAGGAGTACTTGGCGAAAATTTTCTTCGCCTGCTCAGAAATAAAATTTCCTTTTATTATTTCTCTTCCTTTTTCCTTTTTTTATTTTTCCCCCCTTTTTTTGTGCTAATGGAGTTGCCAGGATTTTCTTGGGATGCAGAGCTGGGACTGTACTTCCAGTCTTTGTTATGACTTGGAGACAAGACTCTCAGCTCAGTGTCTGGACTTGTGGATTTCATGTTATGCTGAGCTGTAAATCCCCTAAAAAAGTAATTTCATTCAGAAAACATGTCCTAGCTGAGGTTACCATTGCCCTACCTCGAGACTGTAAACTTACATAGAGTGTTTCTAATGTAGGACAACATCCTACATAACATCAAAAGGATTGCAGAGGTGAGAGCAAGGCCAGCCATGGCCATTGAAAAGACAGCTATCCTTATCGCAGAAGAATACACCATTGTCCTTTGCAAGTCTGTTCCCGCCCCCCCTGGCAGCGGCAACTGCAGCAACAAAAACAGCAGCAGCATTTAAAAAGCTTTAAAAAAATGGGCTCATGCAGAGTATCAGCTTCTTCAAGTCACTTCTCTTACTTAAGTTCTCCTATATGTTTTCTTGTGGGCATTCCGAGGTAGTAACCTTCTCAGTGGAAAAGGTAACAGCAATACTGGTGAAAAATACCAGTTGGATGTGCTCACCCTCTTTACTTGCACCTTGGACTTTAAAATAGTGAAAGGAAGACCCATGAATTAGCTGAGTATAGTGTAGGAGTTCTGAGAAGTCACCTATATGGAGAGGTCCAAAGCAGTACACATTTAAAATGGAGATTAATCAGTGAACCTTTGTCAGTTACTTTGCTAAAACTGCAGTTTTCTATAGAAGAGACAGAATTTCTTGCTTTTTGCAGACTATGTCATAATTTGTTTGTTCCAGAGGCAAAATCAGGACAGATAGTTAATATGAGACATTATCTATTGATACAGAAAACCCAGAATGTTAACTAACTTGCCACAACTCAACACCAGTCCTATTCTTTTCATAATTTCAGCTCATTCTTTCCCAGTCTCTGGAAATCTAAGTAATTTAGAGACAATCGCTTGGACCAGGGAAGTTGTATGCAACTACAGCAGTGTACTTGTAGTTTGCATTGCTCTGTACCCTGAACACCCGGTGTCTTTGGTGGGAGTTTCAGCTGTACAAGGAATGCCAGATCAGGACCTGTATGACAGTCAGGAATCTGTGGAGGACAGTAAATAATATATATGTGGCTGCTGCTTCAGAGTTCTAGTAAATTTTCAGCTCTCTACCAATACTGTTTCCTCCCCCTCACTCTCTCAGTTGTTTACCTAAATAATCTCCTAAGGAAACGAGGTGGCATGGGCTCCGCGCAGCATGTCTTGCTTTCATTTCAGTCCATATCTCATTAAAGTTGTAAGTGTCAAACTTTTAAATGGCTTGATTAACAGCCAAGGAGATTCAGTTTTTTGCTCTTTTCCAGAGATTTGGGCTTACTGACCTTTTTTCTTTAATGTGAGATGCTAGTACTTTGATGGAGACTGTATATTTATTTTAAATAAAGCTAGCCTGAGTCAATTTACACATCTGATGTTGGATAGGGAGCTCGCATTTTCCTCTTTCCCATTGCTTCATCTCTGCTTTGCTCATTTTTCCTCCATTTTGCATAGGAACTTTCAGTTATGAAAGCTGCATGTCAAAACCTTGTATATGAAAAGAAAGCATCTGTGGCACTGGAGGTGAGAGCATGTGTTTAACTGAGAAGTGCTGCTCACTGACATCTCTGTGAGCTAAACTGGAGGCAGCTGGTTGTTCTGAAATAACTCACCGCTGGGAATAAGGGTCATTCTGATTCCATCTGTCTCTGTTCCTGCAGATCTCCTTTTTCCAATTGACATCGCTCTAGTCAAGCGAGAGCATGACTTTCTGGACAGAGATGCTATTGAGGCGTTATGCAGGTAGGTGAAAAAAAATCACACCCCATTTTGAAACAAAACCCTTAGTGTAACAGAAAGTATAACCTGGGAAGAGCATAACCTCAACTGAATTATGTACCATTAAATGACCATTTGCTTGAGACCTTTAAATTATCCACTATCAGTTCGTGCATTTTATTGGAATAATATATGGGCCTAAGTAATGTTTGGGATCTTACTTAAAGTTATGAGGAAAGTGGCAGCAGCGATTTGTGACAGGTATTCCATAGGCATACCTTAATTTGTTTTAATTACTAATTCCCAAATTAGTTAGGCATGTTCAAGCAGAACCATGTTAGCTACAGTCATCTGCCTGTAGAATTGTAGCATTAGTTCTCACACAGGAATTGTTTTTTTGGGAACAGTATTAGCCAAACAGTGCTGCTGTGCTCTGTGTACTCTCCTTTCTTACGTCCGTATACAAACAAAACAAAAACCTATGTATAGAAACCCTCGTGCTGACCTCAGTGCATCACCCTGTGTGTACTACTGTGGTCACAAAGTGAGTGTAGGTATGGCTGAAAGGGATAATGTGAGCAAATCCAATAGTTTATCACCACTGCAAAGATTACCTCGCCCTCAGCCACATGTTCCCATTACTTATCTCTGTTGTTGATGGGCTCCTTTCTTAAACCAGTTCAACTCATTCACCTTGCAAATAAAGTGTCTGGACAGTCCTTTGCTGGGTTAGTAAATTAAATCAGCCTATGTAAAAGCATAATCAAGTTCGAGTAGGTGTAAAGGATGGGACAGGATCCCACAGCCAGCTGCAGGGGCAGGAGAAGGGATGGGTAGAGGCAAAGAGAGAGCAAGACTTGCCAGTTTGTGGCAGCATGTTTTTATAGAACTACAGCCTCAGCATTGCCAATTTTATCATGAAAGCAGTTGTGATGGCCCCATCTGACATTCATCCATCAGTTACCTCTTAGTTTGAGTCCATAATCCTAAATGGCAAAAACATGCCTTAACTTTTTGTATCTCTCATTACCTAGAAATAAGTGCAGTTTTCTGCCTCAGTTCTTCAGTATGGCAGCTTTCCAAATTGTCTGCAAAATGTGTGCTGTTGGATACTGCATGCATGATGTCTGCAACTCTAAATGTCAGTAATTTTAATGAATTACAAAACCCTTTTAAGAAAGGCTTTAAGTTTATAGTGTTCTCATGTCCGCACTGCCATAATTGGAAGGGAAGGAGAGGGACTGGAATTTAAAGTTCTTCAGAAATATTTGCAGGATTTTCAGACTAAGAAAACAGATTTGTTGCCCAGTCATTAGGAGGGAAAAATCTCATTAATGTTAAATTCACACTTGAGATGTGCCCTGCTCAAGTGCAAGGCACCTATTCCACTGATGTTAAAATGTGACGCATCAGTGTGCTTATTTGTGGGCTCTGAAACTTGTGAAGTCATTGAACAGAAAGTGCAGCAATGTCAATAAATGCTGGTTCCCAGAAGCATGGTCTTCCTTTGCCAGGAAAACAAAATGCAGTCAAACCAGCATATTTTGGACCTAGGGCTCTCCTGTGAGAATACCTTCTAACCTGGGGTTATTTATTTCTATGGGGAAAGAAGGTATCAGATTGTTCCTCACTGGTGAAAGAAAGAATATGCCCTCCCTATCTTTTTGAGATTTGCCACTACTGTGATTGATAAAAGCAGTTAGCACTTTTTCTGAACAGAGGACAGTAAAAAGATCTGTTACCTATGAATGGAAGCTTATACTGTAAGCCTACTAATAAAGAGGACCAAACAAAAATGATACGGATATATACATACTTTGTGAAACATGAAGTTAATACATGCTCTAATTGAAAAATAACCCCTTTCTTCCATCTTCAAATTATTTTCTGTGTATTAATCATAAGAATCCACCAGTCTTACTGTAGCTTGAGACAAAGATTTTAAAGGCTGAATTATATAATTTTGAAGCCTATGGTTTATCTATCAGAGATATCATTTAGAAGATAACTTTAAAACTGAAGCTGAAGTTTTTCCAGAAGCGTTTAGATCCTACCCAAAGTAAAGCTGAAGTAATTCAGTTAACCATCTCAGATGTCTGTATTTGGTTCCTTACCATTTTTGTTAGACAAAAGGAGTACATTGTCGCAACATTTCCACCTTTAGATTTTTTTTTTCTGCATCTCCTTGTCTGATTTTGTAAAGCTCATTAAAAAACAGCAAAGCCACAAAGTTTGGAATGCTGCATTTCTGCTTGAAGCCTGGGTTTATTTTGACTCATGTCAGTGTGTAAACAGTAAAGGAGTTTACTCAGGAAAAGACTTAGAGCTGTTTCACAACTGTGAGTCCATCACTGTTCCTTGACTGAAAATCAGAGTAGTTTTGGAGTTCCTTGCATTTTCAGCACAGAGTAAATGAACACTGCATGCAGTGGATGGTAACAAAATAGAAAAGTCATCTCTGCGGAGGATCTGCTTTCCTGTCTGCCGGCAGTTCTGCCTACCTTGTTCTAATTACTGCATGTGAAAAACCTGTTTTTAAAAAGGCTGTAGAAATCACATTGACGGGGATTTAAGTTTGAAGCATTTTAAATGATAGTTTACATCTGAACAGTATTGTAAGTTATCATTTAATAATCTTACAAGCATAATCAGGAAAACAAATGTAACTTTAAAACCAGCGTATTAGTAAATGTTTTGCCAGATTCCTTTCTAAATGGAAAAGGTATCAATATCCACCCCATTAAGGTTTTTCTGGAAAAATTTTAAGTGACAAATGGGTAGGGACTTGAATTACAGAGAGAGCATATGGCACTTGGTAACAGTAGAAGATAGATGGTTAAGAAATGTCATTTAGTGATCGTATCATGAAATGTTGGGTTAAAAATGTAAGAGCAATGACTAATTTGCTGAGATGCTTCATGCAGTGACTGTGCAAAGCACTGCTGGCCTTGGTTTCGTAGAATTTTATGTAGATTAATGACTGGGAATTTATCTCCAGAGAATAACTGGCTGCTTCATGCACTGATGAAACAAAGTACTGAAACATGCTTATGCTAAAGGTTGTTGCTAAATACAAAATACATAGCAAGCCATGATGGAAATACTGTTTAATCTCCTTACGCATAGCTAGAAAACTGCCATACTGTATATGTGCAACAGGTTTCTTAAATCTTTTACCATCAGGACTTCTCATCCAAGAACCTGATTGTAGTGGATTTGCATGAGCAGCATTCACTGCTCATGCCATTTGGTTTGTGGAGAGCTGGCCTCCTTTGCAGGTGGGAATGTGCAGATGAGGCCCAGGAGCCAGCGTGGAGGCTCTCTACTTCAGTGAGACAAGAAAGTTCATGTATCATCGATTAGTTACAAGTATAATTGAGTTGGAATTTGCCTTGTGAAAAGGAATTAATTTAAATCCATCAGGAAATATTTTAAACCTTAAAGCTAGATGATACAGTTACTCAAATCAAAAATTGTCATTTGAAATGTGTAAATCTAACATTCTGCATTGCTACACTTTTCTTGGATGCATGGGGTGAGAATTTTCTCCTGTTAATGACAGCAGAATGAATTACCTGGGGTTAAAGCCAACATCAAACTGACTGGTATGTAGATTAACAAAGACATCTCATTATAGCCCATATTTTAATTTATAAATTAGCTGAAATTAGCTGTTCAAAAATGCATTTTTGATAGCAAATATCTTGCTCAGGCTGCCTTTCTTGAAAGAAGTTCAGGTTAAACTAGTTTGGCCATTTATGAGGAGAAGACTAGGAAGAATGTATCACTTGCTCATTTCTGAGAGGAGCTCTAGTGTCTCATGTTTTGCCAGCAGCAGGTTCCAGCATCCAATGTAATTGTTGCTCCAGCTGACAGAGGCCCGTCTCAACGCATGGTCTGGGTCTGAGCAGCAGGTCCTGTTGCATTGGTCACCCTCAGGAAGAAGGTTTTAGCAGAGCAAGGTTGAAGGAAGGTGAGAGCCTGAGTAGGAGTAAGGCAAGGAAAAGTGACATCTTGGAGATAGAATGTTCCACCGGATTAAGATACCATCTGGATGTGAAGATGTATATAGAGAGGGCTGACACAAAAGCGTTTATCTAAACTATGGGAAAGGATAGTATCTTGTCATCCAGACAGTCATCCAGAAAGTGGCCAGAGTAGGAGGCATTGAAGAAATAGAGATAGCCAGACAGTGAAAGCGCCTCTAACTGCTGTCTGTAGCAATCCTGCCCCATCCCTCCATCTTCCATCTTCACCTTGTGAAGGTGTCACTGAGGCAGGTTTGGGCAGAATAAGACAGAGCTAAAGAATGAGGCAGCCCTGCTGACTGTCACTGGGGAAATGATAAGTTGAATTTATACCTGGGAATGGAATTACCAAATGGAGCCAGAAGAGAAGATTGCAGTTCATTAACAAGGATCGATTTGATGAGAAGATCTGTAGAGAATGCATGTGCGCTTAAATAATCAAAAAGTATTGCAAAGTGTGTAGGTTAATGATGGTTGTATAGCTAGCTCTCATCCTGGCAAAGCCTAAGCTTAGTTTTGCAGATTCAGTAATGTGTTTGAAAGGCAGTTTTGCATATTGTACTGTGTTTTTCAGTGGCCTCTAGGCCAAGGAACTGGGCACTGCTGAACTTGAGCAGAAGTTAGAACAGGATGGGTGATGTATATAATGAAAATTGCAGACCTGAGGCAATAGCTGCAGAGCATTTAGGTTTTAAAAGGGAAACTGGTTTTGTGATGAAATCATGTCAAATGTGTAACAGAACCTTTATTTGCCTCACTGCTATTGTATTTAACCTCGCTCATTGGGAGTTACCCTATCTTTCCTTCATGCTCATTTTTGTGAGGTGTGCACTGGGAGGTTTTTTTGTCTCTTAAGCACCCTCTGTGGAAACAGAGGTCTTTGCTTTCCCCCTTTCCACCTATTTTGGGGGTTTAACTTGAGTAGGATAAAAGTCTGGGGATGTAATCTTTGTGAAATCAGAGATCGTCTTTATTAGCGGTCAGACAGGCTGGAGCTAGATAAAGCCTGATACAGGGATTTGATGATAACTTCTCTCTGCATAAGTCAAAGGTTGTAACACTGTGAAATTTGTAAATTATTACGCAATATAGATCTGAAACCAGTTTAATATTCCCTGGTCTTGAGGTTCAGGAGTTTGAAGGATAATGTTTTTATAGCAGAGAGGGAGGCAGCTGCTTTCTGCTGCTGTGCGGCCTCAAATCCTGGTTTTGTTGTGTAGCATGTAGATGGGACATTCACCCTTCACCCATGCTGTAAATACAGTTCCTCTCAAATTGACTGGACTTGAGCATGTACCCACCAGATGCAGCCAGCAGGACTGAGCTTCTGCCTTTTAAAGTCAGAGCAAAGATGAAAATAGAGAGATCTGGATAACTTTCCTAACCTGCCACTGCCCTGCTATTTGACCCGTGGCAATTCTTCCTGTTTCTCTCCTTTTCTGCTGTGTTGTGGCTGGGTCTAATTATAGATCAAGCTGCTGCTTTTTTTCCATTTTTGATTTGTTTTTTTTTTTTTTTCACTTCACTACTGCAGCAAAAGCATCAGTAGGAGCTTTTCCACTTTCTTTGATGGCCTCAGGATCAAGCCCTGTGTAAATACCATCTGCAACCGATCCTGCGCATAAAAGGCGAGGGGAAAGAGAAGGAACTAGTAATTCTTCCTGTACACACACTTTCTACATTCAAGTTACAAGTTTCATGAGTCTGAAAAGATTCATCTGAAACAACAGGACAAGTCAGCAATTTTTTCTTTGTTTGTTTGTGGGGTTTTTTGTTTGTGTTTGGTTTGGGGCTTTTTTGTTTGTGTTTTAGTTTTTCAAAGCTGCTGGTAGAGGCTCTTCTTTACACTTTGTCCAAATAAATTTTGTGAAAATTATACAACTTCCTTCAAAATGGATTAGGCTTTTTAAAGCCCAGTTTTGTTCCTATTGAATTGGGGCTGCAGTCTGGTTGTAGGAAAGGAGGGGGCTCTGCTCCTCTGCCTCTCCCTGCCCTTCATGCAGCTTAGGCAACTGACCTGAGAGAAATTCAACCCAACAACGTATTGAAAGATTAGGGACTAAACTATCACTTCCATGAAGCTGCTGCTTCAGTTTTCCTGCCTTCTGCATCACATCCAGCTTGTTCCTGCCCTTTGCCTTGTTGCAGCACCAGCATTTCTCTAACCACACTTTACTGGTGCAGGTTTTAGCTGAGCCATGATCCTGGAGCAGTTTCTGAGGCGACAAGGGCTGGGAGAAGGGCAGGAGACCATGGCAGCCTGCACTCAGCTGTGCCTGAGCTTCCATGGAGCTGTGTGTTTAACAGTGCCAAGTTTTGCTCTGCTTTGAGCTGTTTCTGCTCAGCTGTGCACACTGAGCTTCTGGGGAGAGGGTAGAAGAAAGATACTTCTTTTATTTTAGGGATACCTACCAGAATTAGCTCATCAGGGAACAGAGGAATGCTTACAGTGTTTCAAGATGTGCATCCAGACTATTGTCACGTTTCACAAAGACGCTATTTAACTATTGTTGCTGCAGCAATTTATTTTTTGTTTAAATTTTAGTCCTTCAGAGCAACATTTTTATGTATAAAAGAAATAGTTTAGAAGGGAAAAATCAGGTCTGTGTTTTGTTGTACATTTTTTATTTAAACTGGTGAGTTGTCTTGTCCCAGGACTGTATTGAAAATAATCATTGTTCACAAACAAAGTAGACACCTAATAAGCGGAAAATAAGTTTTCCTCTGAGAGGTTTTAGCTTATAAAGTACAAATTTAAAGCAGGATGCTTTTTTCACACGGGCATATGTACATAGTGTCAAATACAAAGCCTTTTATTTTATTTTCAGTCTGTTGAGACTGATTGTTTCAGAGTTCAAATGTCTGCTGTTTAAACAAAGGTAATTATTACATTTCATTGAATATAATGCACTTCTCAAACTAAATTTCCATTCACTTCTCTTTATTTTGATTCAGGTAATTGTGACAAATAGTCATCCATCCCTCCCTCTGAAGTTAGAGTACAGGCAAATGTAATGGGTTAATGGTTAAGTATAATTAGGGCTCTAATTGAAACTCTGCTTGTGGCTATTTGTATGCAAAGCAGTTTGCAGACAGCCTTCACAAAAGCTTGTGAACTGGAGTAGCCTGTGTCAAAACACTGGAGTGTGCTCTTAATATGGTTTCCTTTGCTTTGCAGGCGCTTAAATACTTTAAACAAATGTGCAGTGATGAAGCTAGAAATTAGTCCCCACAGGAAAAGGGTAAGTTCCTTTAACATCTTCTCTTACAGCACTGTACATTAATGAAACTGAAAAAAAAAACCCCACCATATAACAGATTGCTTAGCTGCAGTCTAGGATAACACCAGAGTAGAACCTGGCAAAGGACACACAGTCAAAATGCTGCTTACGTTTCATTTCATGTTCTCACTGAGTGAAAACTGCAGGACTTGGCTGCGGGTAAAGGTTATTCATCTAGCAAACTCTTCCTCTGTGATGCTGTTCCCAGTGTGAAAGGCGCTGGGCTTCTCTGCCTGCCGGAGAGGCTGCCCTTCTTGTAGCGTATAACCTGCATTCGGGCAGGGTTGTAAAGAGTAGGCTTGATGGAGGAGATCCTGACCAGCCACAATGAGCTGACCTGAATATTAGAACATAGTCTTTGGCATCGTCTTCACATTAGAATTGTATTATTTTATTATGATATAGACAAGATCAGTTAGACTGTGCTTGGCCTGCGAAGGAAAAAGCTAGTCCTTTGTAGAATGGGACACATTGTTTACTTATTTTTTAATCGCATAGTTCAAAATTAAAGTAATATATTTACAGAATACATCAGATACCTTTTTAGAAATGTTTCCAGGAAGCTCAGCAGGAATTAAAAGTGTTTCCTGAATCTTCAGGATCCCTGTACAGCATGGTGAGAAATACAAGAGCACCAACTGAAATTTCAATAAGGTAGTACCAATAGAGAGCTGAGTTGCTGGGATCTGCTAGTAAGGTACCACTCAATAGCTGTCTTAAAACTGTGTGTGTCCTAGGAGGGATCAGTAGTTTATACTGTCCCCTGAGATATGACAACTGCAGATAAAGATGACTGAGCTAAAGCAATACAATACTGCCCTACCCTTAACAAGAATGCATACAAATGCTCCGAGGCTGTTTACCAGGAATTAATCCCCTCTTTCCCTATCTGTTTGTGGTATGTTGGAAACAGCATCCAAGCTCCAGAAGATAACACTCTGAGGCAGCATATGTAGGAACTCTAAAAGTGGGGGTAGGCAGCTGGATTGCTGTTTATGACCGCCAGAAGATTTCTTCTCCTTGTTCCTGAACCTTGTTAGCACTGGAATGAGCAGTATTGCTGTTAGAGGTCAGACCAGACCCGACTTTAGGTCCAAGCCCCAGGTCTTCTGGAGTCTGGATGTTGCCTTTGTTTCAGTCCTTCCTGATTTTCATTCACCATCCATGTTCTGGCAGGTAGACTTGGATCCTATTCCCTTTTGTTGTTGACTTCATTAAAATCAATACTTAGCCTCTGAAGCTTTCTGACACAAGGGAAAAAAAATATGCTGACAGAAACATGTTTCCTTATGTTTGCGTTGACCTCTTTGAATATTAAGTTCACTTTACTGCTCCTTTTTTTCTGTTATTATCCACTGGCAGTTTCAGGTGACTTTCTTCCTCCTGAAAACTTTCAATAAGCAAGACAGACCTCTTAGGTTTTTATCTGAGTCATGGAGAAAAGTAGTTTATAGTAGTTGGGAAACGAAGAAGATGACGCTTGCTCTGCGTCTCCTGTATTTGGTTATAAAAAATAAACATGATGTTTCACTTATTTTCCCAAGGTGATGAAATGTGCGATAAAAAAAAAAACAACCCAAAACACTAGGAGAGGATCAGGAACTAATGTATGCAGAAATAAAATACTTGAAATACGAGTAATTTACTTGTTTTTCAGAGAACAAATGTTTGTGTTCCTGGCATACAAATAGTTACAGTTTGAGGCATGCGTGTTTGTTTGTTTTTAAATTAAAGCAGTCTAAACAAATCAAGTGACACTCATGGAGCTGGGCAGCAATTAGTATTTCCTGCTCTGAACACCAAAGGTTATTTTGTGGTTTCATGGTGTTGTATTAAAATATCTTCATTGGTTTTATACTTCCAACGTGAAATTTTCCAGATGTTTGGAAGACTGAATATGTCAGTCCAAGAATCATTCCCTTTCAGTCTTTAGATGAAAACATTGTAAGCGTAAGTGATGTATGTGTAATTGTGCCCTCAGGTGTTACTCATACATCAAACATCATCAGTGGAGATGTTATTTACAATTTAGTTACGTGCTATACTGTCAGTGAGCTCTTGCTGCTTGCTATCTGTGAGTGTTAAAGTTTGCCTGAAGCAAGACTGAAGTAGAAACTTCACAGGACATTCTTAAAATGTTAGCTGCTAGCCTGTGGGAGGAAGAGTGAACCAGGTAAGAGCCTGGAGGCATCGTAGTCTTTCAACGCAAGAGCTTCTTTTGCTACCTCATTAGTCACAGCTTGAGACCGTTCAGACTTCCCGAATAGGTAAGGAATTAAGCCACTATAATTCAGAACATATGAGAAACATCTCATAATTGCAAAGAGGAGTATAAACACACAGCCGCTATCAACAGCGTGTAACTTTGGAGAGAGTCCAGAGGGACCCCAACCCCTGACTGACTCCAGTTTAAAATCTTATGCATGCCAGGAATTTCCATTGATCTGAGGGCTATCCACTGTGACCAATTAATTAAAAGTCTATGGATACTAGGGTTTTTAGAAAAGAGCAATTTAAAGCAGATTGTATTGTTTGTTTCTTTTTATGAAGCTTGTATCTTTTGTATTTAAAAACTGTTAAAATATATTGCCTGTCCTTCATTATCTTTTGTTGCGATGTGTTTTATGACCTAATCTTCCTCTCCCTGAAGTAAAAGTCTGTTCTCACTTCCAATTCAGTGAGAATTTGAAGGTCATGCTTAAAGCATTTTAGTGGGCATTGTATTTAAGTGCAACTGCCTTTGCCGTTTGTGCAATTTGCAAGCAGTACTTTCAGGGTTCTTCTCCTTTGCAGAGTGAAGATTCAGATGAAGATGAGCCTTGTGCAATAAGTGGCAAATGGACTTTTCAGAGGGACAGCAAGAGGTGGTCAAGGCTTGAAGAATTTGATGTGTTCCCTCCAAAACCGGACTTGAATACCCCTCCCTCAGAAGGTCTTCACCTTACTAACGCCGCAAGCCGTGAGAGTGTGCTAACAGACCTCAGCGAACGCCAGGAAGTGGCTTCTATTCTGAGCATCAGTAGCACCAGCAGCCACCAACCAACCCTGCAGAGTGAGGCATCTACTACCAGGACAAACTCAGTCGTGAGCATTTGTTCATCGAGCAATTTCATAGCAAATGATGACTCATTCAGCAGCCTGCCCTCGCCCAGGGAGCTGAATAGCTTCAGCTTCAACACGAAAGCCAGTGAGAAGAACACCAAGTCCAAAACAAAGAGCCTGCTGAAGAGAATGGAGAGCTTGAAGATCAAAAGCTCTCACCATGGCAAGAGCAAAGCTCCTTCAAAGCTTGGCCTTATTATTAGTGGGCCCATCCTGCAGGAGGGCATGGATGAAGATAAACTGAAACAACTTAACTGCGTGGAGATCTCTGCCCTCAACGGCAATCACATCAGCCTCCCCATGGTACGAAAGAGGAGCGTCTCCAATTCCACGCAGACCAGTAGCAGCAGTAGTCAGTCTGAGACAAGCAGTGCTGTCAGCACACCCAGTCCTGTCACACGAACACGCAGCCTCAGTGCATACAACAAAAGGGTGGGCATGTACCTGGAAGGCTTCGACCCCTTCAACCAGTCAACGTTCAGTGACGTGATAGAGCAGAACTTCAAGAACCGGGGAAGCTTTGCAGAAGACACAGTGTTTTTTATCCCCGAAGATCATAAGCCTGGCACTTTTCCAAAAGCACTCTCCAATGGCAACTTCTCCTCTACAGAAAACAATGCCACTGTGAACTGGAGGACAGGGAGTTACCATGGACATGGCCATCTCAGCCTCCGGAGGGAGAACAGCGGTGACAGCTCTAAAGAGTTGGGCATGGGGAAAAGGCGTAACTCCTCCAGCTCAGTGACCAGCCGCCTGAGTATTTATGACAATGTGCCAGGCTCAATCCTGTATTCCAGTACGAGTGACCTGGCTGACCTTGAAAATGAAGACATATTCCCAGAACTAGATGACATCCTGTACCATGTCAAAGGGATGCAGAGAATAGTAAACCAGTGGTCAGAGAAGTTCTCGGATGAAGGGGACTCTGACTCAGCGCTCGACTCCATCTCCCCATGTCCTTCCTCTCCAAAGCAGATCCACCTCGATGTAGATAATGATCGAGTGACACCGAGTGACCTTGACAGTACAGGGAATTCACTGAATGAAACAGAAGAGCCCACAGGGATGCAGGACAGGAGGGACTCTGGGGTGGGTGCATCGCTGACAAGGTCCAGCAGGTGAGATCACAGGCACTGGGAATTGGGGTGGCCCTGGTGAGATCCCCCTTTGCCCCACTCAGTTAAGGTGCAGTAGAAGTTGTAGCCATTCGGGCACTCACATGCTGTTCCCATTGCTTCCCAAAGTAATTGCAGGCAAGGGAAGTATTTGTGCAAGACTTTTAGACAAGTGATTCCCACACTTCATAGCTGTATGTTTGTATGTTCAGCCTGAGTCGTCATTGAAAAACAGCCTGCTCAGCGAGTCAGCGTTAGAAGGAATGTTAAGGCGGTTTTCGGGGATGATAATTCTTCAAACTGAAATGGTGTGTGGGAGGGAGAGGACCTCAAGTAGGATTATTCACTTTTTAAATTGGATACTAGAAACAGTGTCAGTGTGGTCTGGTTTGTGTCAGTGTGTAGTAAAAGCCTTGACTTTTAGACTGTTCCAAAAAGTCACACTTTTCAGTAGCCATCTCTTTCTTAATAGCATGCTAGAGCATTAAATCTGCAGGGAAAATGAGGTTTGTTTATTTTCTCTTGATCACTGTAGCACAGTGGGAAATTGGGGGGGTTCCAGTGGCCTCCCTGTTTCTTCTGGGTGCTTTACCATGGGATAGATGACTGTGCTTTGAATTGTGAGTAGAGCAAGGAGTTGAATTCTTTCTAACTTTGTTTCCAGTTTTCCTTTAAAACTGATGCAGATCATCTAGGGCCTGGTTTCTGCTGTCATTTAGTTTCACAGCTGCTTTTATAAACCTAATGGGACTTTTAGAAGTGCTTAGTTCCCATTTGATCTGTCTCAAAAAATTGGGCTTTTTTCTAAATGGAGCTTTTTTATTCCCACTGCCTTAATACTGAAAGGGCTTCTGAAGAAGGGTATTGGAGCCCTCAGAGGATATCTGATAGGGCAGGAGCATGTAGTTAACTTTGAGCTGTGAGTCAGCTCAGGGTGCACATTCTCACCTAAAGTACCTGTGCATGCTGCATTGCACCAGGTGAGGCAGAGAGGCTGCTGGCTAAGAGAGGCCTGTGAAATTTCCCAGACAGCGGTTGACAAGGGCAGGGAGCTCAGCGTTACATTTGCCGTAATTTCTGCACACCTTGCAGAGACATTTCAGTGACCAGTCCTTGTTCTGTGCCCCATCTTCTCTGCAGGCACAGGCTGAGGTGGCACAGCTTCCAGAGCTCCCATCGGCCCAGCCTGAGCTCAGCATCGCTGCAGATCAACTGCCAGTCAGTGGCACAGATGAACCTGCTGCAGAAGTACTCTCTCCTGAAGCTGACTGCTCTCCTGGAGAAGTACACGCCTTCCAATAAGCACGGCTTCAGCTGGTAAGGACACAGTACCCTGTGTAGAGATGCTGACTGCACAAGCATGACAGTTGCGCTCTTCCTGAGCAACTTTTGGAAAGATGCAATGAATCCCTCTATCCCTCTTTGTCCGTATTTGCGCTTCTTCCTCCAGCCTGTGCTGTCAGTGATTTGCGGGGGCTAAAATCGCTAATCCTTTACGTAAGAGTAATCTTATTAGGCTTGAGAAATATGTTTATGGGGGCATGTAAGGGAACAAAAGCAGAACAAAAGGGAACAAAAACATCACTGCTTTTGTTCAGGCTAGCTTCCTGAGCAGGAAGGTGTCCACTATCCGTAGCAAAAGGCGGACTAGTTGTTTGTTGAGACAGTTAGTGAACAGTAGCACAAACCTCAGTAGATCTTAATAGGCTTGCTTTTCTTCAGTTAGTCTTAAGTATTTGTATTAGTTTCTCTATATAATTATGTAATCAAATAATGTAAATTTCCTTCAATTCTTGTATCTCATTAGGCATAATCTGTATCCCCTCTTTAAAGCACTATAAATCCAGTTAGCTTGCAAAAAAGATGGAGGGGGTGGGAAGAAACGTTGGGAGAACCATGGAGGTTTTGTAGGCAGCAATTTCTGCTGTGGCCAGGTGTTTGTAACCCAAGTGAATGTTCCTTATAGGAAGAATGGAATAGAAAGCTCTTCTGTGATTGTATCTGCAGTAGAGCCTGTGTAACCTTCAAGGTGCAAAAATCGCAATGAAATTTTTCTTCTCCCTACCACAGGCCAGCCTCCTCCCTTCCCCAGGAGTCACAGAGAGTATTTAGCTTCAGCATCAAAGTACCTCCTGTTCAAAGGCTGTTATTATGTCAGCCTTTCTAAATACAGAAGTTGTTTGTTCTGAAAGACAGAAATAAGTATTGACCAGTTATCCTTGCATGCTTCAGATTCTCAGTGGAGATCGCAATGTGTTTTTTTACATTCCATTGGCATGTTTTTTGACAAAGCTTGTATTATTCATACATATATCAATAATGCCCTAAACTTAACTGTATGGCAATACAAATTGGTTCTGGTTTACTATGCAACAGATTAGTCAGCTGTAAATCTAATGCACTGTTTGTGTAGCTGTACTGTGTACTGAAATGTTAAATAGGTCCCCCTGTTTTCCAGTGCTGCTGTGTCCTATTAGTTGTTGCACTGGACGTTAACTTTTCTCCCTGTTTAGGAAAATGATCTCAATATTTTCACATTTTAGTGGCTTTTTTTTCCCCTTATGAAAAAAGGGTCCCCTCTTAGGGACCTGGGGGTAAATCATTCTTTTGTATTTCGTAACTTTTCCCTTGGAGTCATAAGCAGATGGAAAGGCCTCTCATTGTAACGAGAGTGGGAGGCAGGGGTAACAACAGTCACTGGCTGACAAGGAAGGGGGGGTCTCTCAGAGGGGTTGTTTATAGAGCTGAAGTTTTTAGCTGACAAACTCAAATGTATTACATCAGTTTCCTGCTGTTATGCACACTGGTGGGTGGTGGACCCAGTTTGAGGACTTCGCAGAACAAGTATTTGACATACAAAAGCTCATTGTTCAAATGCCCATCCTTCCCAAAACCTAAAGAAGCAGTGTTATAAGGGGTCACTGACTGCAGGATTTATTTTGACTCTTTGGCAATTTAATCTGGCCCCTGCAGTTTTACCCTGTAGCTTTTGTCCTACTAATATTGATGGAGTAGCACCACATTAATACTTACAGGCAGCATACTGCTCTGAATGTCAAGCCTTTTTTTCTTAGAGAAACTGTTTTCTGTCCTCTCTCCCTTCCCAGCTCTGAGTGGATTAGCTAATTTATACTGTCAGTACTTTTCATACTACTAAAGTGTTTCACTTGTTTTCACTGACTTTCCAAATTACTGGAAACACGGACAATAAATGGTCAACAGAGGTTTGATTTAATTTTGTCATTCTTAAATAGGGCAGTACCAAAATTTATGAAAAGGATAAAGGTGCCAGATTATAAAGACCGAAATGTGTTTGGAGTACCACTGCAAGTCAATGTCCAGCGCACAGGACAACCTCTTCCACAGAGCATTCAGCAAGCCATGAGGTACCTCCGCAACCACTGTCTGGATCAGGTGGGTTTTCTGTACTCTCTCATCCCACATGCATGCAGCACCCAAGGCCCAGCCTTCCATTAGTTTTTATTGTTCCTGAGTCAGGCTGAAAGTGTAGGCACAAAACAGGACAAAGTAGAGAATTAATGCAGGGAAAGGTTTCAATGAAATTAGGACCCGTACATAAGAAGCTAAAGAGCATATTTACATTTGAAATTTGCTGGACTCGTTGTAAATGTGTTTACCTTTCCATATATATTTAGGTTGGACTGTTCAGGAAATCTGGAGTCAAATCAAGAATTCAGGCTTTGCGTCAGATGAATGAGAATTCAGCAGACTGTGTCAACTATGAAGGCCAGTCTGCTTACGATGTAGCAGACATGTTAAAGCAATTCTTCCGTGATCTCCCTGAGCCTCTTATGACCAACAAACTCTCCGAGACCTTCTTACAGATATACCAATGTAAGTAGTGAGATTTCTATGGCGGAGGCAAATGCTCATTTGTATAGCAAGGGTGGAACTTCCTAAGACTGCTTCTCTCGTCACTACACATGTTGCATATGTTGGTCTTTGCCTTTCTCCAGCAGCCATTATAGTTCAGGCTGCCTCTTAAGGAATGGATTTTTGATGTTCCTCTTGCATAACAATTTAGAGTACAAGTTCTTTTAGTTTCACCTTTTTCTGTAGTTCAGTAACAAACATAAGTCCTCCATCACTTGCTATAAAGTTTCCTCTCTTCTTTGAGCATGCTTGATATTACAGTTTAAAAATAAGGCCCATCTAATGTGTCTAGATAGAGGAGCTGTGCAAACACTATATGAACATCAGAGGCTTTCAGAGGGATTGACAAGGCTACCAAAAAAAATCCATTTTCATATAATTTATGTTCTTCTATCCTTCACCATAACTTTTGGAAACAACCTTTAAGTTGAAAGCTTTTCTGTTACTGACTTGTAACTGCTTTACTGGTAGATATCATAAACAGAAAGTGCTTGGAACATAAAAAATGGAGTCTATCAATACACATGAAAGAAATAATACTTCTGAGATGGCAGGTTCAGCTCCAGCAAGGGAGACATTCTCTTTTGTGAGCTAGATTAATAGAGTTCTAATTTTGGGCTGGATCTTTCTAAACATTGTTTCCTCAACATTCTTATTCCATTGGGAGTACTCTCACTTAATAAATTGGCCAAAGGTGAATTAATGTTTGGTGACCAGAACACCAAACCCTTCTGAAGTATTCATGGGGGTCCAAACTGACTGATGCACTACAGGCACCTTGCTGATTCTGTGGTTTCTGTCCCTAACATCATCCCAGTTCTCTCCCCATGTATTCTTCCCATGGGAGCATAGCTACAAAGAACTTTCTACAAAAACACTTTCTTTGAGCCCTTGCTGTATTTTGTGCCTTCCTGATGATGGTGATTACCAAAAAGTTACAGGAATTTCCTCCAGAGCTCCATAGGTGGAGGTGACAGTTTAAAATAAAAACATACATGCTGTTATTTCAGTGCACGCATTTTTTGTGTGTGCTTGGGTTCCCAAGAAGGTTTATGGAGAAAATTAATCACACTCTCCACTTCTGTGCGTGTTAAACAGCAACTCTTAGTGGGTTTAGTGCCAGGAAAAGTTTGACAGATTATTGCAGAAGTATCTTGTTACTTTCCTTTTGCAGGTGGTAGGTCTGAGGAATCCCCAGAGGTGGCTGGGAAGTATTATCTTTGTGTAAAGCAAAGAGCCTTAACGCAACTGTAAATTTTGCTTCCCTGCAAGGACAAAATTTCCCTTTGCTTTAGTGTTGCGTACCAGGTTGCGCACTGAAGTTGTCCGCACGTGGCTTAAATCTGCTTTGAGCTGATTGAGGGGATAGTGTGGAAAACAGCAGGGTTTTGCTTAAAATGGCTTTCTAAACTCACCTGCTAGCCTTACAAAATTGGTGAAGCCCAAAGCAAATACCAGTTAAATATCTGGTTAGCACCACGTGTATTGTGAGACATACAGTGAGGTTGGTGTGGTGCTAATGATGATATAAATGCTCTAGGATTAAGACTGATGTTGTCTTCAGAGATGGCTTTTTGGAAATCCCTTTATAAGAAGCAGATCTGGTCTGGTTTATTTCATTTTTTCTGTTTCCTTCAAGTTTGGCAGAGAGGGCCTTACATAAAGACACATTAAATTTTTCCAATGGCTGTTTGTTGTTAGTAACCAAGGAGCTGTTTAATGGTATGGGGCTTCACAGCGTTGACTTTCTTTTTCCACTGCATGACTTTGAATGATCTGCTCAATAAAGCAGATCATACCCTGTGTTTGGTAAAGCACTTTCTGGGTATTTTATGACATCATTGTTGAAAAGGTTTGCTAGCCCATTCATTTAATTAATTCACCTATTCTAAAATGCATTCGTGTTTTGAATTTCTTTGAAAGCCAGAGAACCTCTAAATTGGTTGGACTGTGTTTGCGTGTTCACTGCCTGACTCCAGGCTTCTGTCATTTTAGTGCATCTGCGGGAGCATGTAACTATTGAAATTAAATCTAAAATTAACTCTGGCCTAGGCACAACTTCTTGCTTGCATTTCTTGTGAGGCAGGAAATAGCTGAGGTAAGTTAAAGTAGTGGGTTAAAAAAAATGCCTTCATGTTTCCTACGAATGGTATGCATCCTGAAGGAAATCACTTCAAACTTGAGTCAAATATGTGAAGCTGGAGTTTGCTTTGGGATGCATTCATGCTGTGTGTATGGAAAATCAATGGGCTGATGAGAGAATTACTAATATTATGCAGATGTGCCGAAGGATCAGCGTCTCCAGGCTATCAAGGCTGCCATTATGCTTTTACCTGATGAGAACAGGGAGGTCCTCCAGATTCTTCTCTATTTCCTGAGTGATGTCACAGCTGCCGTGAAGGAAAACCAGATGACACCGACAAACCTGGCTGTCTGCTTAGCACCTTCCCTCTTCCACTTAAACACTCTCAAAAGAGAGAATTCTTCCCCAAGGTATGTTTCGGGAGCAGGGCTTGTTGCTGCTGGTCCTATACCACAGCTGGCAGTGATGTGTAACAGGTGGCATTGACCCTACCAGTTGTGATCGCTTCAGACACCTCAGAGGGCACTGGGCATAGAACAGTTAGATCCTACCTTTTGGCAGAGATCTGTTAAAATATAAGCAAGTTCAGAAGAAGGAAGAAACGGGAAAGATTCCAAAGAAAAGGTTCAGAGCGTAGTGAGAGAAGTGAGTAACACTGTGCCAAGATTTGGTCATGGGCCGCACTGCTCTAAATCGCCAACAGATTTGGGAATCCTACTGGTTTTTTACCAAACATGTCTCTTGCTCTGCATTAAGTAACTGGATTTGTGCATGTGTGCTCTTTTCCTTTGGGAAGGGTGATGCAAAGAAAACCAAGCCTGGGAAAACCCGATCAGAAAGACCTAAATGAAAATCTGGCTGCAACCCAAGGGCTAGCTCATATGATCGCTGAATGCAAGAAGCTCTTTCAGGTAAAACACCTATTTGCAGAACTGATGGGTGGAATATTGGCCAACATGGCTTACGTCTGCTGTGTAATGGAAAGCTAGGAATGTATCTTCATTAAAATAAAGTTTAATACATGATAAATAGCTTTTTTAAAAACAATTGCATCCTGATCTGGGTGCATACATGAATTGGAAGTGGTGCCAGAAGAGAATTCTTTTGTTGGCACTGGTACTCAAAAGTCAGGAAGCAGTTGTGGGATTGAGACTTTTTTGTTGCATCTAGGCTTCATTTGAAATACGTTTCCAAGCTTTTATTGTACAGCCATGAGGGCCTATGAACTTCAGCTCTAATTACAAAGCAAGAAGCTATTTCCAGGAATGTCAGTGCTTGTTTTATACTTAAATTCCCAAAAGTTAGCAAGGCTAGGCCACAAAAGCATCCTGGAATGTGACACTGTCAAAATGTAGGTTGAAGGATCTGTAGGAACTAAAGCATGCTTCCTCTAGGGCCTGGGATAGAGAACTAGACAAGTCAAGAGTCCTGGTTTTCTTCACTGTCATCAAATCTTTCCAGAGCCCTCAACTGAAGACATGCCTGTCTCTTTTCTTGTGGCTGACAACTGATGCCTCCTTCCTTCAGTCTTCAGGGTAACCTGATCTGTGGGAATGGATCTGAGTTGTGTAGCAAAGAAGGATACTCCACAGAAAAAGATAGGATACCCCATAAATGAGAGATAATTCGAGTTAAAGTCATATACTTAATCTTGGCATTTTTTCACATTGAGTGATTGGGCATGTATGCATCCCACCACTTACTTCCAAAACTAGTGCACCCATCTTTGTGTGGCTATCAAGCTGCTAGGCTAACTCTGTGGCGTGGGGAGAGAGCTGGGGAGAGAGCTGCAAGAGGATGATTTCACCCTTGTTGCCCCTCAGATACCCGAAGAAATGAGCAGGGGCCGGAACTCATACACAGAGCAGGACCTACGTCCCCTCAGCCTGGAGGAGCTCCGGGGCGGTAGCAGCACCGCTGAGCCCACTGACTACCACTGCTACCTCCAGGACTGCATGGATGACTTGCTCAAAGAGATGAAGGAGAAGTTTAAGGGCTGGGTCAGCTGCTCCACTTCAGAGCAAGCAGAGCTCGCCTACAAGAAGGTATGCACCCTGTCACTCATGCCACAGCTCTGTTATTTTAGCTCATCTTCTCTAATATAAGCAGGCTGTTGACACAGGATATTACAGAAGGTTCAGTGTACACCTTTACATGCAGGAATATTTGAGGAAAAAAACTCTTGATATTTTGACATAGTTGCACACCATCTAAAAACAACCTGTCTTTCAGCAGTAGTCAACTAATGTGCACTGATTTGTGTTCTTCTGTTTTTCCAGCCCAGGAATGTTCACTGTATTGCATTTACATGCCTTCACTCAGATGTGCAAAGCCTTGACAGGCTGAGTGAAGCCTCTAAGCACTGTCAGCATGCAGGTTGTAGGAAAGAAGTTTCTTGCCTCTAATCCCTCACGGCTCAAAGCTAGCACACGAAGAAGTGTTTCAGTGAGATTTTTAACAAATAAACTGGGGAAATTAGGATAGCATTATTCTATAGCATCACAATTTAATAGTGGCCTATACTGGAGAAGTTTTAAATTAAACTGTAATTTAAAAACAATTTGGAAGTCAGTGTGCCGATGCCTTTGACTGTTGTGAAAACAATCTTAGTCTGAGTTTATGACAAGCTTAGTACAACATATGCATATATGTGTGTGCATTTAATTTGCTGTACTTAGCCGACACTAAAACAGAAAGGAAAAGAAAGTGTCAGGAAGAGTAAAACTGAGGACTCTGCTGATTTTCCCCAGGTATGTGAAGGTCCCCCACTCCGGCTATGGAAAACTACCATTGAAATCCCAGCTATGCCAGAGGATGTTTTAAATCGTATACTTAAAGAGCAGCATCTTTGGGATGAAGATCTTATAGATTCAAAAGTTATTGAACCTTTGGATAGCCAGACAGATATATACCAGTATGTCCAGAACAGCATGGCACCTCACCCAGCTAGAGACTTCGTAGTCTTAAGGTAAGACTTTTATATGTGATGATATTTATATCGTACACATAGAGCAACCTTGACTATGATTTCTGTATAAGTTATATGGGTAAATGTCTGTGTGTGCATAACTTGAAGTCTTATTAGATGTTTGAATTAGATGTTTCGTTACTGTTGCTCAAAGACAAGACTTTTTTATTTCTTTTTGCTTAGAACATGGAGGACAAATTTTCCCAAAGGAGCTTGTGTGCTTCTAGCAACCTCAGTGGACCATGACCGTGCTCCTGTGGCAGGTGTTAGAGTCAATGTGCTCCTGTCTAGGTATCTGATTGAGCCCTGCGGGTCAGGAAAATCTAAACTTACCTACATGTGCAGAATTGATTTAAGGTATGAGTTTCTACTTTTGTCTTTTTGTGGTGGTAACTTTTCTTATAGTTTCCATGTAGTCGGTGCAAAACTTAGACTGTTCAGCAGCCTTTAGCTTGGCCAGTAGCATGGACTTCTCAGAGGTATACACAGGTCTGTGAGATGCCACAGAAAATTGGCTTCAATGCACATTTAACAGCAGGTGTGGTTTGTTGCATTAGAAACATCCAGTATGTGCTGTACTGTAGCTACTGGTATATAACCCCACCCCTTCCTCTGACAGATGCATCTGGATGCAAGGACATAATAATTTTAATATTAAGTTAGTAAAGAGGAACAAGTTCGCACAATTTTCTGTAACTTTTCCTCCTTACTTTTCCTCACCATGGCAAACTGGTCTTGGAGCGAGTCTATATACTAGTAAGGCTGAGCTGAGCAGTAAGCAGTAATCAGGAGATTTCCTAGTCAGGCATTTAACCAGCTAGATATATATTTGAATCTGACTGAGAAAACGCTTGCAAGTACCTAATTTATCATCACTTTTTCTCCACACATCAGGGGCCACATGCCAGACTGGTACGCCAAGTCTTTTGGACACTTGTGTGCTTCTGAAGTTGTTAAGATACGAGACTCTTTCATTCATCAGAGTCTTGAAAGCAAGGAAGTAAAATCCAGGTGACTACTGAAGAGGAACAGCCACGTGCTCCACACATCAGCAATGCAGGCATTATCTAAAACTGAGGCTTGTCCACTGCAGACCGGGCTAGTGTACCATCTGCAAGTCATGTCATGAAGGGATGACAGCATGAGAACTTGACTGTGAGCATGACATTACTGGACTGTGGCCATACCACACACTTTAAAGCTGCTTCCTGTCTGTGTTAGGTCTATAGTGTAGGCCTTGACTGGAATACATAGGAGGACTGTGCAAGAAGAAAAACAAAAAAGTAGTGTACTATTAGATGGTTTGAATTGCTTCTGAGAAGCAAAATTCTTTAAATGCAAAATATATTGTGAAAGATGGTGAAGGTTCATCTTTCCCATGTGAAATACTTAGCTTTATGTACATGCTCATGTATTTGTTGTGCGTTGAGGGACTGGCATATCCACTGGAATAGTTGGTACTCTTCAATGTGTTCTCACTGAGATAAGCAGAGAAAGGTTTGCACAGAGATTGAAGTGTGAATGAGTGTGTTAATGGTTGAAAGGATAGCAGAAGTCGAACTTGAAATGTGTCTGGTACACTGATAGGCAATCAGAATGGATTTTAGTATGCTGGATACAGTTCAACCTAGAATGGGACTTGACTGTGGACCAGGAATAGCCATCCTTCCCATGTGCCAGTTCTGCATTCTCCTCAGCTCTAACCCTACTAAAAACGCTAAGCTACAAGAGGCTTGCTCTGATTACTGTCCACTCCTTATCCAGATGATCTTTTAGGAGTGAATAGCAATTCTATAGCAATTTTAAGTAAATAAATATACTTTTGAGCAACATAGCAGCGTAGAAATGAAATGTCTTTGCAATGGTGAAGAGAGCCAATAATCTCAGTTGTTAATTTACTGAAAAACATTTGTTGCTTTTACTTCTACCTGCATTAACTATAAATGTTTTAATGGGATTCTATATATTTTACTGTATTCTAACGGCTCAAGAGGAAAAAGTCAACACTGGAGTTGCGGTGCCGGGAAGTGGCAGGACTCCTGCAGCAGCAGGTGGGGTGAGGTGGCTATGAAGAGTCACAAAAACTCTCCCATTCTCTCCCTTCTCTGCCTGTTTTCCTAAAAGCCGCTTGTTAACACAAACAGAACCTGGATGTGAGCAATGTGGAGGGTTATTTTGGAGGGCAGAGAGGAGGGGGGGTTTGTCTTGGGTTTAGTGGGATTTTAAACCCTTTGGGATATTCCCCCTCCTTAAGAATCAACTTGCATGAACTGTAGGAAGTCTTGAGGTCCTCTGGAAAGGTGTCTTTCTGTAGGTTTTACTGTAAAGGTGAAGATTAGCTTTTGAGGTGCAGTATTAAGTGATAAATGCATTTTGTGGGTAGGGTATGAATGAGTTGGAAGGTGGAATTTTAACTGAGACTTTGTTACCATTGACAGTATTATTTTAAGCTTTTTGATGAAGATTTTTTTTTTATTATGGCAAATAATGTAGTACTTCCAGTAACAGTGTTCCTCATGAGTAGGAAAACCTTGTCTATTCTTCTACGTCAAACACTTTTGAATTTGTAAAATTGTATGTTGTACATACCGTTCTATTGTAAACATGTATACTTGCCCACAGTGTACTGTCAAACATAGATAAAGCATGATAAAGATTATTTAAAATATACCTGTATTTATACCTCAGATATTCTTTTTGGGTTTTTGTACCTCAAGTATGTTTTCTATTGTAAATGTGCTTTACATGACTGATCTACATGAGAAAAAGGAAGATGTTTAACTTGCTATAGATGTCTGTACAGAATATACCCAATAAGTGCACTATTAAATGTTTAAAATTGGAGAAGCATAATGGGGTTTATTTTATTCTGCATTCTTCCTTGTGCTCTTGTGTCCAGAGGAGGAAGCATTTTTCTTTACCACTGGTTCTTTCTTTACATACTACTACCAACTGCATAGCCACCCCTGCCCTCTCCCAGACTGAGATTTTTAGTATTGTTAAAGGCAGCTACCAAAGCAATTTCAATACTTTTGGAAGTATTCATGCTGGAAAACAGCTGGACAGAAACGCTCCCTATTCAATAGCTTCATATATTTAAAAGTAAGAAGAAACCTCTTGTTTGCTGCTGCCTTGTGGAAAGGGACTCTTGAATTTTACAGGGAGCAAAGCAAACTCCTACTTGATAGGCAGCTGTACACAATGCTGAAAAATAATTCACCACTTTCCTGTGGAGAGAATGAGGGTGTGATGAGTTGTGGAGTCATTGGTTCGCTTTAAAAAATGCAAGTGTGAAAGTAAGTGGAGAATGTTAAAGCACACGCAGGAGTGAAACGAAGCCAAAGAGAAGGCCAGGAGGATATACAAACAACTGACTAAGGTGAAAAACGATGCCAAAGACAGCTGTTAATTCAAGCAACTTTAAAAACTTTTTGAAGTCTTAGCCAACAGAAATATAAATTGGGCACCTGAAGTAGGGTTCAGATTTGTGAGGCTTGACTGACAGAGTAGCTGGATGGAGGCCTGCTGCTTTTTATTTACCAACATCATCATATTCTTTCTCTGCCTGCGCATCTGCCTGAGTCCTGAATGCTATTGCTTCCCACTCTGTTCCCCAGGTAACAGCAAGGGATACCGCTTCACCATCTGGCAAATGCAAACCTCTTGCTGTCATGATACCTATTCTTGCACACCGAAGAATCTTTCAGAGAACCTTTCTGATAAAGGACTGTCATATTTTTGGCTCTTACAAGATCTTTTTCTTCCCAAGTCAATACTAAAAATACTAAATACTAAAATATTAAAAACTTATACTGAAAATACTAAAATAAAAACCTAATACTAAAAATACTAAAAACAACTGCAGAATTTAGAAACATACAAAACCCAGGTTTGTTCACAGGTTTGGGTCCTTGGAGGTAATCTATTTTTCTCTGTAACAATAGGTTTGATTGTATTTTCAAGCACACTAATGCATGACAGGCAACTCAGGCACTTCAAGGATTTGCTCTGCGTTTTGTTTAAAGTGCATTTACATTACTTTCAAATCATCATTTTCCTAAATATTTCTAAACCCTGGGTTAAAATTAACTCTTCTAAATAGTCTCATGCTCCTGAATTTTTTTGGCACCTTCATTTACAGGTGTCCATGTTGTAGTTGGACAATAGAATTCAAGTTTCCATGTCTCTGTATCTCGCCAGGTGTCACAGCAGCACTGGCTTTTGCTCAGACACTCTTGCTTTAAGCAGCTTTTGCTGCAGAGAGAGTGCTGACTGGGCTCCAGTTCAATTTTGGCTGGGTGCTGGTATGGTAAACTGCATACATGGCGTCCTTGGCGCAGAACAGGTCCAGCCTGCTGCGTTCTTTGGTGGCGCTGCATTTCAGTAGTGCTTTCTAACAAATTCAAATGGGAAAAGTCATTTTGCTGTCATTCCTCAAGTAATGCACTCCACAATTAGATATTTATGAAGTTGTAAATAAACACTGGCCTTTATCTTAAAGAAGAAGGCAATCTCACGGTCTGGGAAAGCAAGACTGAAAGGATGCAAACTAGTACCACTGCAGTCTGGCACAAGACCTTGAAAAGAGCAGGACCTAGTATATATCCACAGTAGTCTGTCCCATGAGAAAGTTGATACAAAAATGGTATCCATGATTTTGGCTGCATAATAAAAGGTAGATATTTCCACTTATGACATATGAAAATTAAATGTTACAAAAAGATCTTCTGCTAAGTGCTGGAAGCAGTAACTACACTCATAATGAATGAAATCAAGATACTGTTTTAATAGAGCAATGCATTAAATTAACAAAGACAAAAATGCTAATTTCTTTGCCTTTGTCATACCATAACTTGCCAATGCAGACGTTGACTGTATTCATTATACAAGGAAATACTAATAATTTCTGAAAAATGACCTTCAGGTATTTCTCATCTCTCAACCCACAGCTATTTTATTTCTCTAGTAAGGAAAGGTATCAATGTCTAAAATGATGACTTGCATAGCACTGGAGGTGAAAGCAAAGTATAGTTCTTATTACTGGTTCTCCTACGCAATGTTTGCACCTATGCTGCTTTTGCATTGAGCACTATCCCAGACGCTTCAGGCTTGCTCACTTTCCCCTCCTCTTTGCACTGCCCTACTATATTCTTCTGTATTGCCTGAAGCATTCAAAATGCTCACAAGAAATGAACTTCCAAGCTGAGTCCAGGGACAGTAAAGAGCAGTGAAGGATGGGAAAGAATTCAAAGAAACAAATCCCAGAAAAAAAGATTAGGCACTGAAGTGGTACATTTACGCAGAAAGATGCAACACACATCATCTGGCTACTAGACAAGGGGGTTGTGGTAAAAGTCTGCTACACTGGAAGGTTATAAAAACACAGAAGAAGAGTTCAGACTAGCTGTGGGGGTGTACAAGTTGGGATAAAAATTTGTTAATGGAAAATTTGAGGCAGAAGGAAAGGAAAAGGCATTTTCCACACAGCACAGAGGTCTTGAGGCTGTGGGACAATCACTCCCTGAAAAGCAGCAGGAGTGCAAGTCATTCATTTAAAACTTCGCAGGCTCAAGCCCTGGAGTCATTCCTGCATTAGCTTCCATAAAGCATCATGAAGACCTAAAAACGTCCTGTCTTCAGTATTTGACATGATTACAGGACTTACAGGCCACCAGTTTTCACCCGTAATTGGCAGGCAGCACTGCCTTGCTAAGAAATGACATGGTGTCAAAAAAAGTTATAATTAACTCAATTATTTTGGAAGTTGCTAACAAGTTTTCTCTAAGAATTACGTTGAGGGTTGTGGAGTCCACTGTTTTAAAGCAGTGGACATTCATTTAAATGAGAAGATGCAGTGCCTCCCTGGCATGGGCCAAGAGCATGAAGATCAGTGTGGGAAGGTTACCAGACAACTGAGAAGCATGATTTCCCTATCATAGTGGGAATCAAATCTGTTATTCTATAGGCTCAGTATTATTTTTTTATAGCAAATGTGTTGTGTATGCTTCTCCAGGTATCGGTCTTCTACTAGTCACTTCATTAGCACAAGTAATGAAAGGCTGATGTGGTGGGTCTGAACATCACAGTTGCTCCTGGCCTACACAGACATTGTCTAAGGCTTTATAACACTGAAAATAGAAAAGCCCCTTAGGAACAGAATGTTCAGGGAATACAAGAATATTACTATTTAAAAAATCAAATATTGAAAAGGTAGAGTGTTAAAAGTGCCAGTGCAGTTAAGTAGGTGTTCCAGGAAGCAAAATTTTCCATGATTTGATAAGCCTGTTAGAAGCATAAACAAAGGGTGGTATAGCTGAAACAGCTCTGACTTTAGGGGACTTGTGCCTCATTCATTAGAGAAGTTGGAAAACCATTAGCAAATGAAACTGGAATTTTAAGGGTTGTCTCAGTTAAACCACATTACATCTCTAAAGTGTGTCACTTTAGAGACTTGTCTTTTTATAGAAGACAGACAGACAGCTAGCAGTAAAAGCAGATCATGTTCACAAAAGAACCTAGGCTAAGTGCAAGGTGTGAATAATAGAGGAAGGGTTCTTCTAACAGGAAGAAGAGGACCCTGTTGGCCAAACACTTCTGACATGTTTAGTAACATAGCAGTCTGAAATATCTATGCAAAACAAACATGTCATCTGGTAAGTATTTTCCTTTGTTTCAAAATCAGTTAGAACAAAATACATTTCAGTCAAGGCATTGTTATGAGCTGGTTAAACATGTAATCTTCAGCTAGGCTGTATTTTACAGAAACACTGATGGTGTGGTTAGTGAAGTTCCTACAGGCCACTGTTTTCACCGCTACCGCTGGGGAAAATAGCACCATAGAGCATATTTTAAGTTGTCCATTTAAACATATGTCAAGGATTGCAAAGATGCCAAAATATTTGTTTTAACTCAATCATTTGGTATCCAGCAGTCTGTACTCTTGTCATTTCTCTAAGTACCTGCCAGCACCACAGCAGCACAGCAGTGTACCTGAAGAGCACACATGGGGGTTTTCACCAACCTATAGGATCAGTTGGGGTTTTTTCGGAACATAAAGAGGGTTTAGGGAGTTTTGCACTCTTTGGCCTTACCATTTTTAAAATATACAGTCCTACTGCTGCTGCCCAGGAAAAAATTCTTATTGAAGCCTTTGTCACCGACATTATTTATCAACTAGGTCTTAAAAAGCATACAACAAGTAATAAAACATTCAGTAATAATAATACAAGTAATAATCCAGATTGATTTTGAATATTCCACCACAGTGACATGCTTACAAAGGTAGAACTACAATAAAATCAGTACTTAAATAAAGGGAAGAAAATGGTAAAACTTTAGTAACCATGAACTGTTTCATTCACCAGCAGGTAATAGTGAAAAATGCTTTGTGATGCATAGAAAAGCACCTTTGAAAGCCTTGCTTGACCTCTTAGAAGGAAAAGGAGGTCCATTAAGGTAATGTCTCAGGAAAACAGCACCTGCCTTCCCTCTACATAAACACTATACACCATTATCTAAGACTAGGAGAAGTGCATACAAAGCACTGAAGCTGCAAAAGTCTGGTGCTGCCCCCTCAGCAACAGTAAGACGTCCACCTCCCAGTGATGGAAAAAGCAGACAAAATCAGAGGATTCTCAGTCTTACGTAGTGAGAACTAACAGTGATTCTCTTCTCTCAAGCGCAACCCGTCTCTGTGCCCCACTCCTCATCAGATCAAATGGTACATGCAGCAGAGGTATTCCTGATAATGTGAGACAAGTAGTCAAATGAAGTGGAAACAAACCACATCTAGAAGGGGTCATAAGCACTTGTGAATTCCAGGACTGTAATGGTGCACTCAACACCACTAACACTGTACAGTGCTTGGTCTGCAAGCTCCCTAATAAGGCTTTGGAGGCTTCCAAAAACACATTAAATTGCATTTAGATGCCTTTTCTAGCTGACGCTTGAACCATGGTCTAAAAATGAATACTACATTCACATTTGCTTTTTTCTCCCTTCCAAACTATGGCAAGAATAAATGCTAAAATGTGTATAAAAATGGCATATAACCTTCCAGGTAAAGCACTCACCTTGTGGTGCTGGTTGCAAACAAGACCAGGCAAAATAGGTATTGAACTATGCTCAATTAATCGGACTTATTGGGACTAGAGAAGGAAGAAAGGCCGTGCCTCAAGCGTCCTACCAGATAAGGCAAGATCAAAGAGGGAATGAGTGACCCGTCAAGAGCAGTGATGGAGTTCAGAGGCCCTGCTGCTGCACAGCGCAGAGGCTTTAGCAGGACAGTCATGGCTAACAGACTATTAGGCATGTATTTGATAAAAATCAAAGCAACTGGCAGACCTTGGGGAGTTTTAAGCATCTGAGCTTTTAGACTTTGATGGAACCATATCCCCAGCTTACTACTACTTGAATGGAACCATATCCCACTGCTTACTATCAGAAGCACTGATTCAAAATTACATCAAGTTGTCTGAGGAATGAAGGCAAACCAAGCTGATTTCTGGCACCATCAGCCTTTTACAGAATTATTTTCATTTATCATTAACATTTGGAATTCACTACTAGTTTTCAGAGGTGAGTTTTTTGCAGAGCTTGGAGACGTACATTTACAGCAGCTCCTGTTACTTTACTCAGGCTTCAATTTCTGCACCAGCCTCTTGGGCTTACTTCTGGACATATATTTCACAAAAGCCTGCAGGAAGTTTCTTGTGCTGTTTTCTGAGCAGTCTTGCAATGCTCACTGTCAGAGAGAGAGCATTCATTTAAGTTGCTCCTGTTTATAATGCACCCTGCAGAAAGGCAAGCCCAACATGCTTTTCTTTTTTTAGTTCCTTGGAAATGGCTACATCTTTTTTTTTCAGCTCTCACTGATTGGGAGATTTCCTATGCAACTTTATACTGATTTCAAACATAGGAAAAAAGCTTTTTTCCTGTGCCTCCTCTTCCTCTCTTGTTAAATTGCTAAAACAGCTTCCAGGGCCAGCAGCTCTGTGCAGTGCTTTGCTGGTTTCGGATGAAAGAGCTGCTGCCAAATTTTATAAAGAATGTTCCCTGGGGCACAGAGGGGAGGGAAGTATTCTTCATGGCCTCTGTTTTCTTCCCATATTGTTTAACAAACAAGCAAACTGCCCTGCAGTCTCTCTGACCCCTATTTAGACATATCCCTTTCAGGCAGCCACACAAATGAACTAGGAAGGAAGTGTCGTCACGGCCCTTAGAAAAGATAGAGGGAAATAAGGGCAAACATTGTGTGTCTAAACAAACAAGCTCGCTCTGCTCTGCCCTTGTCTTCTGCTTAATTCTTACAGGGACCCATCCCGGAAGTAGTAGCTGGGGCAAGAGTATTTCTGCAGTTGTGCAGGACTCAGCTACCCACCCACCCATGCCCACCACCCTGACGGGTTTTGCCCCAGCTTCAGAGATGAGGCAATAATCCAAACACCTTTGGTGTAAATGGAAACTCAGCCCAGGCTCTTTGAATGGGTTAAGTCTGTCCCTCAGTTTGGTTTCTCATGTGGACTTCATGCCTTCTGTGCCTCAGTTTCCCTAGTTAGACTTCCACAGAAGTGGGAGGGGGTAGGGAAATAGTGTGCTCATACTTCAGTAATCATAAACTGAAAGTTTAAGTTTTATAAGCAGCTGAAACAAAAATATCTAGAGACCAAGCTGAGAACAGGTTTACCTTTGAGTTGCTTCTTGCCTATACACAGCTCCAAAGGATTTCTAAACCAAATTACTTTTGATAGCCAAGAGGTGAAACAGATGTGCTATCAATCAACCCCATTTTGTGATGGCTAGCTAAGCACACAGGATTTTGGAACTAGAGACGCAATTAGAACATTTGAAAAACAACCTCCATGTTACATGCTTATTCCATGTTGCACAGGAATAAGTTTTGACATATCAGAGCTGATAAACCTGGTTTAAAGAAAGCTCAGAAAAACTGGAAAAGAAAAAAAAAAAGAAAATACAGTAATTTAAAAGATTATGAGGATAATTTTTAAAGTGTTTCCACATTTCTCTGGTAATATCCATTCATAGTAGCCCCAGCTTGCTGAAGAGACAGGTGGATATTTACCTTAAAGCAGTTACTCAAGCTGAAGTCAGCACTGGCTGACAAAGATGTGGATTGCCATAGGACCATGACCCAGCACAAGCATCACATCACCTGCACACCCTTCGGGCTGCTGCAGGTGGCGTCTGCTCTCCAGGGCTCTTCTCAATGCAGCAAACCTTGGGGCTGCTTTTCCCCAGCCATCAGCTTTAGCCTGACAGAAAGACTAGAAATCCAATTTCAAACAAAACGCAGGACTGACTGTAAGAGCAAAGTCTTATTTGCAGTCTGTTCTCGTGCTCTGTGGCTAACACAGACTTCTGGGCTTTGTTTAGAATTTGCCACAAGGAGTGCATAGGAGAGCAACTCAAACATTTGTGAAGGATTTGTCAAGAGCATCACTCTGCCCTTGCTTGTAGCTTTTTGTCGATAGCACCACACAGAACAGACAGAAAACAGAGCTGGATCTGGTCGGCATCATGCACAGACTGCGATATGTGTGTATTTGTGCCTAAGGAACTAGCTATCACTGTGATGAATAGCATCACATTTAGCTATCTCCTGAAAGAGATAAGATGCCCTAAGTTTTTGTTATCAGTTGCGCCCAGATTTGTACCATTAAACAAAAAATTGGATTAATATTTTTAAACAAATCAGATTGACATTTTATACCCATTATCATGCTCTAGGGGGTCATAAACTGGGATAAAAAAATACACATATAGTTTCCAGTTATTTCAAGCCATGAAACAATATAGCCTACAAGACACCCTTTGCAAGGAAACGTTTCCTACTGTGCTGCTCCCTAGGTCTCAGCACTCTAAAAATACTTTTCTTTCTTTGCCTTGATTGCTAATCAAACGTACTGTATGCGATTTAAAGATGCACACTTCCTTCCACAAAAGCACCAAGAATGCCCCAAATGCTTCCCAATCACAGATAAGAAGCTCTGGTTGCTTTCCATGAAACACTGTAGGAGCAGGCAGCTGATGCTGAGCAGCAGTAGCTTCTGAAATCCTTCACTGTTGCAGCCCTCCTGTTTTCTCTAGTGCCACTTTCTGTTCTGCAAACATCCTGTCAGAGCCTGCAAGCTCTCTTTTTGAGCAGTTCTCCAATGCTTGTGTGTTTGTTTGGCTGCGATGGCTGCTCCATCCCACCAGAGCAACCACTGCAGCCACGTTAGGCTCGTTCCTTAGCATCTCATTTCCTTCTCCCTTTGCCTGCCCTGATCTGATGCAGGCATGTGCACAGCTCAGGCTAGGTGGCCTATTTTGCTTAGAGATTGCATCATCTTTAGTAGCAGTTGGAGGTAAGGGGCCTGTCATCACCCTCTTGGAGAGCTCGAGTTCTCAACAACCAGCCTTTCCCCTAAAATGCAGGAGTTTATGCAAGTGTGGGATCACCCAGAAGTTTCCCTGGCTGGGACAAGAGGAGAACTTGATCAGAATTTGATAGGAAATTATAAATAAACCTTGCTATTCATTTTCAAGGATGGAGATTAAGTTACTAAACAAGGCACCCACAAGTTCAGGACCATCAAAAGGTATCTGCCTATTCTAATATTTGACTATTTTTGCCCAAGAGCAAGAAACCTTTAGCTTCTGATGTGCTCTATAGCATGACACAGCTGTTCCTGGTGAACTGAGACCCCCTGTGACAATGAACTGGCAGAGCACACTCTTCTATCAGCCTGCAAAAGCAGCCATTACAACTGGTATTTAAATCTGATGTTGTCAGAGAAGACAGCTGCCCCACTGTGTATTGCTGATGGTGGCAAGTATTGCATTCAGTCGCTTTCAAACAGGAGAGAGACCAAACCACTACATCACAGCCTCTCTCCAGTGCTGCTTTCTACCGATACTGCCTGTCCAAGTGTTTGAGAACTAAACATGAACTGACCCAGTGAGAGGTCAGCCACTGTTCAACACCATATTGAAGTTTAACTTGCTTCTTGCCAGAGCCTCACCCACAGCAGTATTTCTAACTTTCTTTAATCAGACTGATGCCTACACACCCCAACCCCACATTTTGCCCCACTGCCCTGCTCTCTGCTGATGTAGGAAACATACCTGCAAGTTGGACAGATGCCTGGCTCTTGCTAAAAGCAGATCTGCACTACCAGGTCCCTCCTCCCACTTTGCAATGGTGCAGGCAGTGGTGGTCATGGGCAGTTTTACTGAGATTTTACTTCTAAAATATTTTGCTATTTAAAACTAGGCAAATACCATCACAAAGGAACTTTGCTATTATTTCATCCTCTGCTTTCCCTGCAGACAAACACTTTGCCTCAAAAGGCCAACTGTCCTCTCACTGTTAACTCCGGGACAGCTGAGAGGCTCGCCAAAGCATACAGAAGAGCAGTAGGTAAGATGTTCACTAAAACATACCTCAAACTGTCCCTTGGTCATTTTCACTCATCACTGCTCTACAGAGAATAAGCAATATGCACTCTATGAGAGTCAAATGCAACACTATAAATTAATCCCAGTCCAGATAAACCCGCTGAGCTAGCTCAGAGGGTATTTATAGCCGAGACACAGCTTCCTCAGGGAATTAGTCTCCAAATCAGTGCAGTTGTTCCAAAAAAAAAAATAAATCTGAGAAAAGCTGCTTCTTTCTCCTTCTTCTCAAGTATAGTGAGTTCTTTTCACCACAGAACTGCAAGTATGAAACTCACTCTCAAATGCAACTGTCTGGCTGAAATAACTTCTTGTTTGTACGGCTGCAATGCCATGTCCAGAAACCCTGACCATCGCTAACTACACAGTTATATTCACATGATAAAAATATGGTGGCATTAATCACTTGTGCTGGCATGCCTTTCCAATTGTCAGGGCTTTACATAAATATAGAATTTCATCTATAGATTTGTTTCAGAGCCTTTTTATATCTGATTGTGGCTCCAGGCAGATCATAGTCTGTATAGACACAGTAATTGAACACTGGAAATTCTGTCCAGCAGCCAATATTCCCTACAGTGAGAGGCATATGATGGGTTTTCAGCTGCTCAGCATTTCAGAGGCTCAATGGAAGCCAGCTATTAGAAAGCTGGGCTGTACAAGGACAAAGCACCAGCCTCAAAGGAAAACAGCCAGCAAGTGTTTCCATTTCAGCATCTCGGCAGGAGAAAGCAGTTGCCCTGAAGACCTCTATAGGAAACATTTTCACTTAACATAGTTCCACAGATGCACGTGGAAAGCTGTAGCTCCCATGTGTTAAACCAGGGATAGGCACTGGGAGCCAGCACTTCCCTCACTCCTCCATCTCAAACAAGTATGCAGCCACACCGTTTCTTGGGAACGAGCTGGATACACACAGAAAAACAAAGGAGGGTTCTTAAATTTCTGAAGTACATGTCATAGGATTAGCAAATAAATAAAGCATCATAAATAAAAACATTATTTTTTTCTGTAATTATTTCACAGAGGTGAGAGTTTCAACATCAAACCAAAACTTGCTTGCAGCAAATCCCAAGGTTTATTCCCATAATTCACAGCCAAGGTTTCTGTCAACTGGGAAGAAAATACAGCTGAGCTAGAAGTTATGAACCTTTGCAAACAGCAGGAGGAGAGCACAGTGTAATAGCAACACCAAGTCGAGCACTCAAGACATCAGTCTTCAGCAGAACTGCAATTTAACACTGTCAGCTAATTTTGCTGGGGTTTAATTCTTGTAGGTTTGTTACAGATAACTCAGACATGGCAAGGCAAGTGGGAAGTCCCCCATGGGCACCACTGGCTCATCCTGAGACCATTGGCTCTTTCCTCCAGCCCCGCACTGTCACAAACCAATGCCCCTATATAAACAAGTTCTAAGAACCTTTTGGCTGAAACATTTGCAATGACCTTGATTTGAAATCCATCAGACTAAAGGGGGAAAACCATAATACTTGAAGAAGTATGCCAAAACCGGCACAAGGAGCTAAAGAACTTAAATAACTGGGAGATAGAGGGAGTGTAGCACTGAACTAGAACCTCCAGCTCCTACCGAAGAGCCTTCCCTAAGACACATGCGATAGCCAGGTCCCAAACCTTCCAGATTTACCACACCAGCAAAAACAGCCTCCAACTGGCTTGCATCTGAGCTATCCACAGATTCACACCTTAGTGGAAGGATGGTATAAGGCAGTTCCTGGTGACCTTCAAAGAATAGTCTGTATTATATACATTAGTAAAAAATATTAGGATAGCTCTGCTATTAACAACAGTACCTGAATATATTTATTTGCAATCAATGAAAAACACCTTCCAAAACACCATGTTTCTGGGAAGAGTCTCCCATGTCTAATCCAATGGGGAAACTTAATGTTTACTACAATACCACAGGTAATATGAGACAATTTCAGCATTCCTAAAGTTACATTGTGTGGGTCTTGGTGCTGGGGCTTGAAATCACATCGTGAAAATAGGAGCTACTTTTCTTCTCATCTTCCAGCAGGGAAGCTGAGCTGAGTGGGTAAAGGGCTGCTGAAGGACAGTACAGAGATAGTGAACTCCTGGCTCCCGGCTCCTCCTGCAAAGCCTTCCTGCTGCTCCTAGGAGGTGGTCCAGGTACCCCTGGGCTTCCATGCAATTCTGTCTCCAATCCCACTGCCAGCCACAATGCTGACAAGCAGACACATGGGGTGGAGTTTGGTGTTCTTTTAACTACCCCCCCTTCCCCTAACACAACTGATCCACTCCATCCTTTGTTACGTAAAATGAGCCTATCTATCTCAGAGGGAAGAAGAGCAAACCAAGAAGCCTGCAGGATTTCTGTAGCTGCTGTCCAGTCTGTCCGTTATGTGTGACTTGTAAAATTGCGCACACAGACTCATAAATAGATTCTGTTCTTCCTTCATTGCACATAACCAGGCCCAAGACCAATACTTAAACGAAGAAAAGCAATGCAATAGCAAGTATCATAACCTAGTTTTTAGATTTTTGGTGGCATCTGTGTTAAAACACATCTTAAGTCCTCTACCAGATTATTTTAATAACATTTCCATCACTGTAATGGCCACTGAAAGAAACCTAATAGGTAGTTAAATGAGATAGCTGCATGGTGGTAAAAAGAGGCAGCCCAGCACACGAGAGCTGTACCAAGTAACTTGGAAAGTACCACATGGATAACATGCAGAGCAGAAGTGAACAGCATGTGAAAGAAAGGGTTTTCTGCTACATGGATTGTGCTGGGGTAAGATAACTTCAGTGCATTACAGAAAAAGTTAGCAGCAGCAAGCAAAAAAGCTCTCTCTGAGGAGCAGGGCCAGGAATGACAAAGATAAGGCTGATGCTGATGGCAGTGTAGAAAATACAGGCTGGACAATAAAAGACCACATTGGTGGTTCCTTTTGGGTCTTTGCTTTGCCAGATTACTGAACCCAACAGCCACAGGCCCAAAGAAAAACAGAAACCAAACCAACTGGCTCTCTGGGCAGCCTGGGGAGCCAGTCCTTCTCCCCTGCCACCTTCACAGACATTGCTCACAAGTTCCTCCAGTGAGAGCTTCATCTTGCTTGAGTACAGTTAGCCTTTAGCCCTTTTCCTGGTCGATATGGGATATAAAGTAAGTGGTATCATGAAGCTGATGCCCTCTTTTAGCAGGTACCTCTGACCTTTGCATCATGGCCTCGTGATCAGATTTTCTCAGATCACTGTTCCCTTAGGTACCCTGCCAGAAAACATAGAGGCACAATTAAAATACAGTCATCCATTACTCTCATTCTATCAAATCACTTCTGGTTGCTATCCACCTGGCTGGGGTGCAGAAACATCCTGCAGCTCTCAGAGTAGTGGTTTTACAGAGCCTCAGAGATCAACAGTCCTGATTTACACATGCTATTGCATCTATCTGAGGCACAGTAGGCAACATAAGAAGCTGCATCCCATGTGAGTGTAACCTGTTCAGAGCAGCTGCATGTGTGAAATGTTACTATAAATGGTATATCTAGGACCAAGCCTTACATAAGAGATGGGCTCTCAGGTTTTTATGAAGCCAGACTTAAAATCTTCTACATGCTTTCTTTCTTCTTGCGCTTTCTGTAGCAACCTCTGGCTCACTTTGTTTGGTAGATGCATCTTGCTCCGCACCATCATTTTTCTTTCCTTTCCTGTACTCTCTTCGGGCACTGCCTTCTCCACAGCAGCTCCAGTCTGGTGGAGCCTGGCACAAGTGGTTGGACGCCTTCAATTGCCATTATGGCCAGCAACACAAGGTCAAGGCCATCAGGGAGAGTCACATCTGGCTTTCCTTTTCAAATCCATATTGACACACTCCTCTCCCTGCATCTATCTTTTCTTCTGTGCTCCCCTTGATATTCTTTCCCAGTTTATGCTTCTGTACTCTTCCTGCACTCTCAATACTGTTCTCAGGGACCTTACCATGCCTCGCACTGTGAAAGGTCCTGTCTTGTTTTAGTGCAATGGTAGTTCAAGGGATTGATGCTTTTAGAGCTTTCTTGAAAAGTGCTGGATTCTGCTTTCTGTTTCAAGAACAGGCATCTGAGGCATCCTCCTCCTGAAAGGGTCAACTCCTCCTGCTGCAGGTTCAGGACTGAAACAAAATAATGAAGCAGTGCCCTCATAGGAAGGCCCAGTCTCTACCCATTCTCTTGCTTCCTGCCTTCCACTTTCCTTGAAATTGCTTGCTCATGGCTCATTTGTATTAGACTTGAATTTTGTGGGGTTTTCCCTGACTGCTGTCAAATGGAAAGTGTAATGCAAACAAGAAAACACAGAGGTAAAATTAAAATACGAAAGTCATCCATTTGGTCTCATTCTTTTAAAATATTCCTGGATGGTATTCACATATATATATATACACATATATATGTATCCCATTTTTAGGGCAGCTCTGCATCTGCATTTTGCTCTCTATTCTCTTCTGCAGAGTCCACTTAACCAAAGAAATAGATTGACTGACACCTAGTGGAAAATTGAAGCTTTTCTCTCATTCTGCTAATTGAAGCTTTTTAGGCAGTATTTAAATGGACTTTGTACATATTACCATTATTGTAGAAAACAATAACATTAGCAGATTGCCTACGTTTTATCTCTGTTTTATTAGTATATACGAATGTTCAGTATAATCACAGACAGAACAATCAACAACAATTAATTTTAAATATGTACAGGTTCTTTGGTTAACAACAGTCTGGTATTAGATCAGAGTACACCCCTTCCTCACACTGAGCAGATCACTAGCACATAGCTCTGGGAGCCCCCAAAGTGCTAATAAATAAACATAAATAAATTTATTCTCAAAACAGTCTTCTGGAGTTGCTGTTTCTGCTAAACCAGAATTATTGATGCCATTATTAATGACTTATGTGTAAACATTTAAGAAGAACTCAGAAGTAATTTTTTTCCTAAATTTTGATTTCTAATGGCCTCAGAGAAGTCCATCATATGGCACCACTTAGTTTGACTAATGATAAGAATGCGAAGAGGATTTTGCTTTGTCATTAGGATTTGTAGATGTTTCAGACTCTTGTCTCAGTGGTTGCCTAATGTTCAGCATCTGTGAAGGGATTTTGCAATGCCAGACAAATGCCAAACATAGCTTAGCTGACTGCAGAGTTCCCACAGACTGATGTAGGTACCATCACCCATATGTGTTTGTGACTAATAGATGTTATTGGTGCAACGCTGTGCTTTACAAGCCTTGCTGAGGGACCACTTTACAAGGTCCAGCTGGAGAGAAATAAAATAGAAGGGATTTTCTTGCAGACAACAACCTCTAAATATATTTCCCTGGTAGTAAGAGGCTTCTGTATTCACTTCCTTAGGACAACATGTCCATTCTCCTAGTAACTCTGTGCTTTCCAAAGTAAGTACTCTAAAATATCAGATCCTAACCCAGAAAATCTATGTTCCTCTGCCTTACTCCTCTGTCTCAAATGAATCATATGTGGGTATTTAGAAATAATCTGATATGTATTTTTTAATGACAACTATGTCATACAGTAAACAGCTGAGAATAAACTTCGATACTACCAGCAGTGCCATTCACACCCAAATCTCAGGCATCAATGTTAAGTTTTATAATTATTACACAACTTGATCTGAAGTCATCTTGATCTGTATCTAGGTCCTGAGAAGTTATTAGTAAGCCTGCTTAAGGCACTGCTACCCAAAAGCGAATTTTCCTATGTAAAATCCCAGACTAATGATCCCATAAAAGCTTCTGCAATCCAGCCACACAGTGATCAGATTTGCCTATCAAAATATTTAAAGAATCACATTGCATTACAGAATCAGTCTTCATGTTCTCATTCCATGTTGTCAAATACAATTTTAATAAATTCAGAGACTTGCACTGAGTCAAATAATAAATATTTCATAGCTACTTAAATGAGCATTAAACTCTTCAGACTAATTATATTCCTATGAAGAAAAGCAAGAACTTTAGATCATAGTTGTAGATCCTGTGTATTCTGTTTTTCATAATATAGTTACTTTTGGTTGGCCTCTAGCTGGACATGGGAATGTCATCTTTTTTTGCAGAGTTTTGGGGTTTTTTTTGGTTTGGCTCATTTACCATCTTTCATTTTCCTCTGTCCCTACTTTTGGTCTCTGGGAACAGCATAAACCACAAAATGTTTTTAATTCTCCACTTAATCCCCTCAGGCAGTGCAGTGCCTTGAGTCTAGACTTCAGTGGAACTACATTTATTTGATGAGCTTTTAGTTCTCAATTAAAAAAAAGAAAAAGGTTGAGAAACTTCCTGTGGTCCCTTGAATAGATTCTTGACCAGTTTATATGAGAAAAACACTGACTTATATTTCATGTTCATATTTCTTTTTCCTCTCCCTTAATATTTTTAAAATACTAAATGATATTGATATCTCTTTTTACAGCATTCTCCAGCACTATTACAAATATTCCCAATTATTGCTTTCTCATCCTCTCTCTTCTTTTTCTGAATCCTTCCAACTTAATCTTTCAAACCTTTGCACTTGTTCCCAGGAGAAGCCGACACACAAACACAGGAGACTGCCATAACATTGTTAGCAATGACCTTGGCCCTGGCAGGAGAATGTCACTTCACGTTATCCTCTGCACACACCCAACCAATGCAGCAATGGCCAGCTTTGGTACACACAAACTGTAGGTATCAAACTAGCTGAAATGAAGCCCTAGATCACATGTTGGTATTTCCTTATATTATCTGTCTCTATAATCCCTCTGTATTTAAGAAAAAACATGAGTCTATAGGTATCAGAGGCAGGCTGCAGCAATGATTTTAATACGCCAACTCAGTGTAACCAATGCATTCTTCAGCGAACTAACATACCAGAGAAGACCACCCTGCCAAATACTCTCAACAAAGATGCACCTGAACATCATTGTCATTCATAGTTTGTTCCCCAGGAGGCGAGGAGTGGACCATGAGTGCCTCAGAGCTGCACCACTCACCAAGAATAACATCTCTGTCATGATGTCCAGCAGGTCAAGTTCAGAAGTTTGTGAACTTCCTCATTGCTTGACCCTCCTTCAAACCACTCCTAAGTGTAGTTTCACTTAGGCATCCTATAACCCATTCCCTATAGGGAGCAACCTTCTGACCTAAGCACACAAAGATACAATTTTCTCCTATTTCAGTTTCGTATGCCAACAATCTGTTTCCATGTCATAAAATCATAGAATGGTTTGGGTTAGAAGGGGCCTTAAAGATCACAGAGTTCCAAGCTCTCTGCCACAGGCAGGGACACCTTCCACTAGACCAGGATGCTCAAAGCACCATCCAGCCTGGCCTTGAACACTGCTTGGGGTGGGGCAGCCACAACATCTCGGGGCAATCTGTTCCAGTGTCTCACTATCATCACAGTAAAGAATTTCTTCCTAATACCAACCTAAATCTACCTTCTTAGAGTTTGAAGCCATTCCCCCTTGTCCTATCACTACCCACCCTTGTAAAAAGTCCCTCTCCAGCTTTTTTGTAGGCCCCCTTTAGTTCATCATCCCTAAGATCTCCATATTTATTATTAAGTGGCTATCACTGCACATGGCTTTATTTCAAACTTCAATGTAAGAATGTTGAAACTGTTTACATAGCCGCTGTATTGAATCTCTTTTTGGTATTTATCCACTTAAACTTGGTTTTTGATACTCTTGTCTTCAGCAAGTTCTCATTTATGCTTCTTTACTCTCAGTAAGCCAGAGCCTAGTATGTTACCACAGAGACACGATCCAGAGGAGACTGAAGGGCTCATGTGGGTATCCTGCTCAGAGACACTAATAGTTTGTTTAATATTTCATAGATGCATCAATTATAAATTCAGCTCATACTAGAAAGCCTTCTTTGCACCACACTAAATCACTTCAGTTTCCTGTGAGGTCTTTATGAGAACTGAAAGGCAAAGGTGAATCTGAAGACACACAGGGTTGCATATAGACATTTTCTTACACTGGCTCCAAAAGACCCTCATCCCAATAGTAGCCATGCCCTCTCTGTGGCAAAAATCCCATTTAGGTGCTTGACTCAAACATCAGCAAAGTCAGTGGAAGTAACTCAAAGCAAGCTCAGGTACAGAATCACAGGGTTTTTGCACAGGGAAGTTTGAAAAGTTTCCTTTTACTCCAGAATCTGCTATCTGTGGCTGAGCCTTGGGTGTTTTTCATGATAGCTAAGAATACAAAGCAAGATTTTGGTGCTCTGAATACCCTGCTCAAGGAGCAGAGGAGAATGTCACAGCCCCAGTCTGCCCCTTCTGCTTGGATTTTTAGTTTTATTTCCTCATGAATGGGCTGGAGAGAAAAAGAGAGGTGGATGTGCCTGTGGCTCACTCTTCAAGAGACTACGGAAACACTCTTGGGCAACTGTGGTCAAACATTTGTTCCACTATTAAACTCACTGTCTAGCCTATTGTATATTTAAGCATAAAGAAAACCTCCCAAGGATCTTTGTTTCTCCTTTGAATCAAAGAAAGGAAAATCTCAGGGTAAAAAGACATTTCTGAGAACAACCAATACAAAGGAAGTCAATGGAATACTTTGAATCAGACTTCAAGGTAATTACTCCAAGAATCAGGTCAGACTTCACAGGCTCAAGCAGTTTTCTGTAGTTCCCTAGTGCAGTTCTCCTAGCACCTTCCCCTTCTTCCTTGCAACCTCCATCCAGACATGCCCCGGCTGGCAGCTCATTTATACTGATGACTTCATCCTTTCTTCCTTGTCATCAAATGGTTTGTTTACCTTCAGAAACTGCACCAAGCACTAGATAGTATTGTATTGTAATGTAAGTAAAAACTTTAATACATGCACAAGAAAGAAAAATAAAATCAAATGAAAAAGGCTGCATCAATATATATCTATATACACATGTATTTGTACCTGTTCCTTATTTAGAGAACACTTTTTAATGGTCCAGTGGCCAATGTTGGAACAGCCAGTGTTCATAAAGTGGAGAGGGCCAGATCCCAAGAGGCAGTGAGCACTCTTGACTGTTACTGATGTTGATAGGAACTGCTAATGCTCAGTACAGGCAATGACCTCCATCAGGCTATGTCATTGAATAAAGCATCAATTTAAAGCAGCCTGGAGATGAAGTGTGTGACTTGCCCTCTATTAATTTTATCACTGTCTCACCTTTGGTGTTCCTTCAGAAACACTGGAAAGTGGGTTTGGCCAGTGAGACACCAAACAATCCATTTTCCCTCTTTTTAAGTAGAAAGGTTTAACCTTGCACCGAATGCCTGTATTTTCTCTGCGCTGGAGCACTAGTTCCATCCAAGTAGCTAATTCCTCCTTTCACAAGAAACACTTTTATTTCACCCAGTACAAATATTCAGAACTAAATGTGTCCTGTCAGTCTTGTGGTAAGGAAGCAGATCTGTGAAGAAGGGTCACTTAATTCTCAGTAATTTTGACACACAGCATAGTCTTTTCTATAAAGACGCAGAAGAGAGGCACAGAAAAGAACATGATGTTGCCTCACCAAAAGCCTCCCACGAATGACTCATTTTTATCCTGTGCAAGAGGAACATCCACTTTCAGTCTGACTGTGTGCACACAGACTTCTCTGTTAGCACATTGGTAAGAGGTGGTATTTTCAGCTGTGGGGTTAATGTCTGCTTGTTTATGTTCCCCTTCTTTACCTGTGTCTCTTTTACACATGATAGTTTCAAAATGACAGAACCATACAAGTAACCCTTTCTTCATTCAGGAAACAGAATTTCAGATGCTGCACAAACAGTAACAAGAAATTAATATTCTGCAGAAAACAACCTACTTTGTCACAACAGAAGAGGGCAACCTAAAACCATTTCACTGCTCCCATGTCAACTGTCCTAGCCACAAACCCCTCAGAAAAGCAGTGTAGCACCTTGTCAACAGGGCCAGAGGGGATGAAGAATTTATACCCAAGAGCCTTTTCAAAGCTAGAAGCACCACTCATAATATCTGTATTTCTATCTTCTCCCACATAGCCATTTCAGTTTGCACATGATCATAACTTCTGAAGCACCTCCTACTAGGGTTTGGTAGTGGTGGTTTTGAGGGGGGTGGTTTGCTTGTTTTACAGAGTATTTGAATTCTATTTAAGATAACTTCTCTGCTGGGCACTACGAGAAGCAGCAAGCACAGAGGCTGAATCATCACAACAGCAACAAAGGCATCTGTTGTCCTCAAGCACCCCAAGCACTAGGAAGATGTAGGCATAGCTGAAAGTGTTCAAAAGATACCTAACTGAAGACAATGATGAATAAATAACAGCTGAAGGAATTAAAAAAAATGGGAAAAAGAGAATTATGTGTATATGATACCATTTCTTCTTGCAAATTAAAAATTTAAAGTGCCCATAATCCTCTAAATCAATCATTGTAATGAGGTTTGCTATGATGCTTTGAGGTATTAAGGGGTTGGGGGTGGGAGGAGCTCACTTTTATCTTCATCTGTCAGAGGCAGAAGTATGAAAATAGCCTGGGAGTATCAACACAAACAGAGATTTAAGATTAAAAATGAGAAATACATATTTGTGGTAATCTGAGGAGACACTGCTATTATTTGTTGTTTGGCTGTATCTGAATAGAAAGGAGGAGGGCTGAAGTGGAGAGTCTGGAAGGAAATGATCAGAAAGAACTAAAATTAAATTAGAAACAGAAATTAAATAAACAGAAACAGCAGAGCCCTTGATTGAGTCAAGCAAAGGGGACTGTGCAATCACATTCATCTGAATACAGAATGTTAAGTATATTTACTACTACAGTAGCAAATCAAGAGATTTAAGGTTAAAAAATGAGACATACATACATATTTGTGGTAATCTGAGGTGACACTGCTGTATTTGTTGTATCTAGTAATCAAGTATCTAGGAGTTCACTCAAGGCAGATTTTGAAATTTATCTAAATATCAAAGATACAGGTACTCTGGTACATTCTCCTACAGTATGCACATGTACATACCTGATGCATCAAGGGGGAGTCTCAAAGCAATCCTTTCATTACTGTGGATAATACACTTTAGTTACAATACAAATAACAACAGCAAGCCATTAGGAGCCATTAACTGCTGAAAATATGCACTTTTTTTGTGCCTTAATACTTATTTAATCCAACCATACAACCCTTTTCACATGCAAAGCTTGTACTAGTGAACTATATTGGTAGAAGAGGTAACTACATAAACCAAATGTAACCTCAGATTGTGGACATAATTGAGCAAGGTCAAATCAACTGCGGCAAATTGAAGCATTCAGCAAGAATAAAAGAATCAAAATGGAACATGCTGCAATGAAGTGATGGAGATACAAATGAAGGAAAAATTGTTATTCCTAACCAATCTTCCTCTACGCATATGCCTAGCATTGGAAGCGTACGGGAAAGAGTACTGAACTCCAAGTGGTGGGAAAAAGGTGTACTCCTCCTCCCTCTGCACATGAAGTGAGACAACAGGAAGGTATCACTTAGATCCTCCAGACAGCAAGAGCAGTCAAAACAGAGACCTCTGCATATCCTAAGAATATCCAACCATGCTGGCTATGGTTTCTGTGCTATGATTGCTTCATCTTTGTCACTGACCTTCATTGCTCTGTATACTTCCTATCTTTGCTCTTTTTCCTTAGCCTCTCTCAATGCTGTATCGGATTTAATTCATTCTCTTCTCATAAAGACAATTCCATATCCCCCTGAGATTACATCTTTGACCACTCTATTGTCCAGCCTGTGCTCATACTGCTTTCCCATAATCTAAATACTATTAGGTTGCATATACTGTACTACTGCACATATATTAATACTCATCTTGATAGAGCTTAATTACTACTAGGTCCTTAGTCATTACTACAATAAACATATCAGTACAGTAGGTGATCACTGTAATTGTACAAACACAATAATCACTGCAACTGTAAAAATATTTTTAGCACAGCACAGATATAACCTCACCAGACAACTGCATAATTCTAATTACATTCTTTTTTCTTTTCTAATTGGCACACAGAGAATGTTACCAATCCCCAAAAAGTGCTTCAATGTTATCTTACACAAGGCTTAATCGCAGATAACTGCATATATATCAGAAGGAGCATGAAATGTGGCTCTGTAGCAACTAATGCTGCTGACCATCCTGCTTTTCTGTCATCAACAGGACATAACATACTGACATGGTTAAAAACTACATTTCATCACCTTTATTTACCAAATTCAAAAAAATCACATTTATGGCTGGGTTGACTCCAGTTGTCTAAAGTAAAAACATATTCCCTGGCTTCACAGTAAATCACTATGCTTACCTGCTCTGCACATGGTCTAACTTACTGAGCAAATAGCAATAACCGAGTCTTCTCAGGTTCAACATTCATTAAGAAATTCCCAAGACACAGAGTTTCCAGTGGCTAATGTATTTATTAACTAATCTGAAAGCACAGAAGTCCTGTAGGAAATAGTATTTTAGTCCAAGTAGGACTTATTTTCTGTTGGATACTAAAGAATAGGTTACATGTATGGACAAAGAATTGACTACAGAGAAGTACCTAAGTATGGTTTTAACCAACAGATTGGAAGATGAAATCACAGGTAGCTGCCAGAATTAATATACTGTAAAAACAAGAAACACTGAACTCACTAAAGAAATACACAATTGTATATATTTAACAATGATGTATCTGATTTTCCTGGAGTACTGAAGTAGACCCAAATCCTGTCAAAGTGCTGAGAAAGAAAGTGCGTAGACCAGTAGATTCAACAGCGCCGACACTAATACAGCCCAACAGTGATATGAATTCAGCCTGATGGAGACATGACACAGCAAAGAGGACACAGGATCAGAGCCATTATTTCTATTCAGAATCTACCCAGGTGGTTCAGTAACAGTATTCTGCTGGTAAACTATATACTTCTTTTCTGTCAACATTTTAAACTCTGCACATAAATAACTCGTATACAGATACATACCAGAAAAGAAAAAAATCGCTAGAGTATTTATAGCTTTCATTACTCAGCTGTGGTTTTAAAATTCCTACACCATAAGATTGGAAGAAAGTAAAAAATGATACTTCTGCACTTCTAATACAAATACTTTAATGAATTAAAAAAAAATAGCTAAACAAAATCTCATTTATCAAAGACTGCAATTGAATTAGTCCTTCAAGAATAAGTCTGTGTAGTTACATGTTTTTTTATTCCAGTTGTCCATTTGGATTACAGTCTGTGATAGTAATACGGCAACAGCTTTTGTTTAGCCAGTTCGGACTGACAATGATATTAGTAAATTAAATTGTAAAAAACCAGGACATCTTTTTCTTGTGTAACCAAGATTTCCTCTATGTGCCACTTAAACCTAGATGAGCAGCTTAGGAGCAATCCTAGCCCACTGCAGTCAGAAGCAGGTTTGTTATCAGCATAACTGAGGTGAGAATATTGCCCACTTGTCAGACAAGAAATACAAGAATGCATTTGCCTTTTACCTTGTAACAATCAGATCTTGCAGTCTGGACATTGCTGAGAGTTTGAACGCGCAAGGACAACTGGGTTTTATTTCCTTATTTATTTATTCATTCATTTACGATAAACTTTTCAATGGCATGCACACTTCTCTGTGCACATTAACTACATCTATAAGCTATGAAAGACTGAGATCACATGGATTCTTCTGGAAATTACATTTTGTTTAAAATGGCCCTCGTCAAATTGAAACCAATCAAGAGAGATATTCACCATGCTGTCAGTGAGGTAAGCTGGCTTCTCATGATATAATAAAGCTGTTACAGACCTGCGCAGCCTCCATAAACAGATGGGAGACTGTGTATGGGAATAAAGGCTTGCTGCGCAGATCTCACATTTGTGACCTCAGCTGACTGATCCCCAGTCTATAAAACTTAACTTACACAGTGATTATACATCTGAAGAGGAAAACTGAATATTTTGGGGAAAAAAAACCCACAACAGTTTACCAAACCTCTCTCCTCCTTCTCCAAGGAATTCGTAAAAATACAATCCAAACTTCTATGTAACATGACTTAATGGCATCAGCTCAAAGCAAGAGAAAATCCAACACAGAAATAAATAATCATGAAAAGCATCCCTGGTCAAGAATCCAAGAATCTCAACCCAAAAAATGCATTGAAAATCTACAAGCAAAAAATCTCTTTAAAGTACCAAAGTGGCTTTGAGGTGGCACCTCTTACTCATACAGATGATAGAGTAGGAAGTTTTCACTGAAGCCTGAAACATAGACTCAGCCTCTGCTTTAAACAGCATGGACACCTTTCCTTTCTTAGTTTACCCCAAGTTTCATTAGTATCCTTGACTACACACTGAATACTTCACAGACAGACTGCAAAAGTACAGGTAACGGAATTATAGATTCATAGAATGGTTCCTTCTCCCACTTAACTGAACCCAGCTGTCAATTTAGATAAATAATCTATAAATATTTTAAGAGATGCGCAATACAGTGTCTGCATACTGGAGTTTAGGGGTGAACTTTCAGTATGGGATAGAGGATGGTAATCAACTACACCTTTCCTAAATACAGCCCAAATTCCAGCAGCTGTATACCCAACTGGCCAATATGATGTATGGCCAATTAGCCAATAGGCCAATTTCACTGGCATATCTAAGTTTCTTAAATTTTCTTGCATATCTAAGCAACTGAGTTTTCTTCTAAAATCCTCAAGCTCCTCCAGGAATTCACAACAACTGAGGCAGACATCACCTGCCCGACACAAGCATGCTGCAGATGAGGTATGGAGCTCCAATACGCCAGCATCAGTATTTTTGCACTATGCTTCTAAAACCAGAGCTTTAGGATGCAGCAGAAGCAGCTCCCTCAGCAATGAGCAGCTGGACCCAGCTAGGCAGAGTATATTGCCAGTTTTCTGAAGTATGGCTTAGACACAGAGTCTGTGAACCACAGCTCCACGCTGCACTGAATTTTATATTTAGAGCTGAATATTTCACAAGTCTCAGATGCATGGTTCTTCGACCACACTTCTATTTGCAAAAGGCAGTGGAAACTGCAAGTGGTACAGACCCAGGAAGGATAAAGTACCAGGATCCCAAACTATGAGGAAGACAAAAATGATTGTTCTCCAGGCATCACTTCAGTAAATAAATCTATAATACATTACCTTGTGGCAATTGCTCCTGGGCAACTACATCTAAAAATAGTCAACATCATCCATCTGGGCTTTCTACTGAACAACCCCAAATCCATATACCTACACAGCATAGACTGGAAAAGTTTGGAATTCTACTCCTGTTGCTTTGTTTTCAGTTATTTGCTAAATAATAGAGCAGACATTATGTGTGTCTCTAAAAGTGCTGTAGCAAAAGGTTTGATCTCTGAGGTGAATCTATGCAGCTCCATTAAAATTCATGAAATCACATAAACTGAAGATGTGCCCTACACTACACCCACTGACAGTAAATAAAGCCTCAAAATGAAGTCAATCCATGCTAACAAGGCAGTTAGCCTGTTCTAGCCCTGCTTCTATTGGTACAAATTAAAGCTTCACTACTGATCTTCAGAAGCCAGGTGTGCTTTATGAACAGCACATGTAACTTCACATCCCAACCCTCCACTGAAAGGAGTGAGATTATGTGAGTGTAAAGAATTTTGTGAGGGCAGCTGGTATAATCCTGTACAACTGGATGATGATGAGGCACCATTTTCAGCAAGATTTATGGTTTTCTCAACAGGGAATGAGAAAGTTTTTTAAGCAATCTATTAACATCTAAGTCTCAAAATATTCATTTAAACTGCAGAAGACAGGAATTTCTATTTTGTATACAAACTGGACTTGTACTCTCTTCCTGTCCACATTATTTAACACACTATGTAATATACATTCTTATGTCAGTAAATGAGGAGAGCAAATATGACAGCTGACCAGATATGCACTGGATTTTTATTAATTTTATCGTAGCCTCCCAGGCTTTTCAAAAAGATATATATATATCTCAAATATCTGATCTTTTGTAACCTTTACATAATACTGATACTCTCACAAATCCCTCTTGACTTCTACATATACACATAACCAATGAAAAAACTACATCAAATGAAATTAAGATAAAGTATTTGTGAGAGCTAACATATAAAACCTAACTTGCACCTGAGAAATTAAATTCTTTTTAAAACAAAAGTCAAAAATACTGTTCAAAAACTGTTCTGCCATTTGCTCCCATATACAAATCTCAGATGACAGAACGTGAAGCGCTTGGTTTTTTCCCATTAACAACTCTACTCCAAGCTAAGTAGCACTGGGACCATGCTTGCTCCCAGTTCTGCAGCATGCACTCCAGCAGTATACAGTCAAGTATGTTTTCAAACATACCTGTGTCTCTATTTACAGGACTTCAAGAACAAGAAGTAATGTGACACATTTTCAGTGTCTGAGGAACAAAGCCTAAACCTTCTACTGAGAGGATACTTCTCATAAAAATGCCCTGATCCTTGTCTTATAAAAAGGTTTTATTTCTCAATAGAAAAGTATATTTAAAAACACAATTATTTGCAAAAAGCAATATAAAACTCTCCAGTTTTAACCTCATAAAAGATTAACAAAACATAAATATTGTTTACCACTTATATTCCTATATACAAACCTTGCATTAGATAAGTTAAACAGGTAGAGAGATCACTTAGAAATGAATGGCACATGGCAACTACATGAGATTCAAAATCCATGTCACAATGCACAATCACAGAAACACAAGGAGCAGCTTAAAATCCTCAGTCACTGGATTCTGCTTTGCTCTCTTTACAGTTATGTTCCTCTTTTCTCTGCAATAATGCACCAGTTTCCATGGTCATAGCAGGAAGAAAGTATCTGAAGCTCAGGCACACTCTCTTCTATCAGGGAGCACAACTCCCCTTCCCGAAAAACATGATAGTAACGCATGAAGGCTTTTGTATCCAATGTGGCATCAGTTTGGTCCCCAACAGACACTGCTGAATCCAAAGCAGAGTCAGTGGAGTCAGTTGTTGAAGTCCTTTTGAAAGACTTGCTCGCATTAGACTTACCAGCACCATCTTTATTACAACCGCAGCTGTAGTCCCTGTCTTCCACTGCACCATTTATACATGAACCTTCTTCACTCTTGCTCTGAGCAACACTTTGATGTTCTCCATTTAAACTTAAGTCCCTCAGTGCATCTGTGGCTGGTGACCACTGTGGTTTTTTGAGAGACAGGCTCTCCACAAACACATCATCATCATCTAAACTTTGTTCTTTTAACAATGCCCCATGGTGACCCAAATCCAAACTGCAATGTCGTGAATGCAGAATGGCTACAGTACTGTTTGCCCAATCTCCTTCATTCTTTGGAGGCTTCATTTTGTCAGCTTGCTTTCTCAGGGCTGATTCATCAAGGGATGTAGAGAAAAACCATGAGCGGAAAGATCTTCCTAGAGCACTGTAAAATCTGTTTTCTTCTTCAGAAATTTTCAGGCAGCAGGCTCTGGACAAGCAATGGTCCATATTGTGGGAATGTTTTGAGTCAGTTTCTGGCTGGAGATTGGTTTGGTAGCTGCAATTAGAGATGACTAGCTGTGCAGGATGTATATCTTGGCTCTTTACAGCATGCACAAACTCACCCTTATCTCCAGATTGATTTGATTCTGAAAAATGTCGTGAGCACAAGGCCTTGTTCCATGGAACAAGTACGTCTTGTTTCTCAAAGCGACGATTCTTTTGTTCCATAGCCCAAACATAGATCATCATCTGGCCGCCGGGTATCAATACTCTTGCCATTTCCTTTATTGCTTTGATTCTTCTTTGTTTAGTTGAGAAATGATGGATCACTGTGAAAAAGGAAAGGCATTATATATTGAATGTTAGTAAGGAGATAACATTTTTGTCTTCAACCTGTTCTATGTGTTCAGTCATTTTAGTTGCCATATTCCAAAAATCACTCACTGCAAGTCATCAACAGTGCTGAATTCATTGGTACCACACTGCAAGTTTACCTCAGAAGGCTCTTTTTTACATTTACATGTACAATGGATAAAACCAGGAAAATCCTGAAGAAGGAAATTCATCTAATATCAAAATAGGGATTCAAGAAACATCAGGCATATAAGATGGAGGTTTTGGTTTCTCTGCATTGCCCATAAAAGTTCATAGCATGGCTTGCTTTCACTTAAATGCCTGGCCTTTAGATGAGTTAGGTAACATTAAGTTCGACTTCAGTTTTTAGGACACATTTCAGACTTACCATACTGAAAACAGAAAATCTTTTCACCATGTAACAAATACAGCAAAATGTAGTATCATTAAAAAGATACGCTGTATGTTTGTATCAGTGCACATTCTAAAGAGCTATTGAGAAAAATGAAACAGAAATATTTTCCACTGCTTTAATTTTATATAAAGTTATTGCCTTTATAGATTGCTTTGGAGGAAAAAAAAAGAGAAGTATCTCGGTCTGAGAATGATGATTTTTTTGTTACGTTATGTTATTGTAAATAGTTATCAAATTCAGAATAAAACTATTGATCATTATTTTTTAATGTTCTTTCCAGGATAATTTCCATATTTTCCAAATTCACTGCAATGTGAAATGAAGCTACATTTCAATATTTCTACAGTTTCCATCTTACTATTTACCTAAAGGAATCAATTTTAACAGCCAGAGGATAGCTAAGACAGCTATTTTCTCTCAGAAACATTAACTTGCACTCAGATAAGTCACATTGCTCATACCATTCTATATGTGATTAGTACTAGATTTGACTGAATCAATGGCATAAAGAGGACTGATTCCATAATTTGTTTCAAGTGGACTTGGAGCCAGCCACTTCCACATGCAGAACACTCAGTCTACCCATTTAAAAAGGTACAATAATAATACATGCTCTTAGCTGAAGACATCTCCATACCATCAGAAAAATCAGATTATCTTTATACATGCTGCTTGATAGTAGCCAATTCTACTTGTAGAAACAGTGTTATTTCAACACTGCAGTTGTGAAAGTGTGTCCAACTGGCCCTGTCTTTATTCAAAACAATGATGAAATTACCAAGGGGAAAAAAAATATATTTTTCACTACAAGCCAAGAAAAGCATTCTTGGCAGTTGATAATAACTAGGCCCTCACAAGCAGCTGAGAACACAAGACAGCAAACACTGGGAAAAGTTCCCCAGCCTATATGGTCAGTGTTCTTTTCCAGTTACTCATGACTCTTGTTAGTATTTTCTTGAACAAGATGAGGAGAAAAGAACTGATATTTTCTCTCATGCTGGAGCTAGGCCATACACCACCCTAGAAGCTCATGGAAAACAATGCCAAAACTGACAGAGACAGCGTAAGCATGTAAGCTTAGTTCACCAGAAAGTAAGTGCCAATCAACCAACAGTATCTGTACAAGCTCTAAGCAATTAATTTAATGGGTTAAATATTTTTCATGGATAAAATTATATAATCTGGTGGTCCTGCAGAAATCCAAACCCTTTATTGCAGGATTATACCAGTAAAGCCAAGAAGAGTATTTGACTATGTACATAAATACTTGCTATTCTCTGGAATGAGATGAAAAACACTCATTTAGAATTAGATGGACACAAGCATACCATGTCTCTACTCAAGAGGAATTTAAATCCACTATTGTTAAGGAACAGATATACCATGTGAATTTCTAATTTTGTCAGACCTATAGGTGGCATAAACACTAGGTAGGTACACTATACTTCAAAGTCAGATGATTTGACAGCACTGAAATTACACTTGAAGACCTGAAATGTTGATAGGGCTTTCTGGTTAACTAATCAACATGAAAGCAAAGTAAAGTAGATACTGCTTGCACATTAGTCACCCTTGCTTTCCCCTTGCATATGTGAAAATACATTTGAAAATATACTTCTATCATATTACAAGTAGTTTGTTTATTGCTACCAACAACTGATACAGTGAAACAGCCTGATAGAAGCTCAAGCAAGTGTAGACCTAAAAATATAGACTACAACTGGGTACTCTTAACTGTTCCTCATAGACCCTTTTCCAGTTTATAGTTCTCAAATTATGAGTAATATTTACAAAAAGAGAGATCAGAGGAGTTAAGATGCTGAGATGCTTCACTCATTTTAGACAACAGGCACTTGTATGGCTCTAAGTCTTACTTCAATACTATTCTAAGAGAAATTTGAATTTATAGCATAGTAATTAACTTGAGCTTCAAATTCTGCTATAGAGAAAGCAAGTTTTCATTTCAATGCACTTGCTGGTCAAAACAGATCCTAAGGAGGAACCAAGAGTTTATCTTGCCCACCTAATCTGTTAAAACTTTGGCCATGTTTGTATCAGTTTTTACTCGTTTAAAATGCATGCTGGAAGAAAATCTTTTCTCAACAGGGTGAACGAGACCACATATAAACAAATAAATGATGCACATACTTCCCTGGTCAATAGCACCTCTGTGCTGAACTAATTCTTTTGTTTTTCATGTTTACTACATTCATTTCAGTAATATCTGCTGTGATTTGAAGGGAATTGTTTCCAAACAAATTTAACTGAAGACACGTGGAAAGAAAAGGATCCCTAAAAAAATTCTCATTTGCTGTGGGCCAGCATGCATGTGTGTTTTCTTACCGCCAATGGAAATGACTGCATTGAAGCACTGGTCCCTGAAGGGAAGGTTAAGGTTGTCACACACCAGAACTTCTTCATCTTTCTTCCTTGCAATTTCTACCAATGGTCCACAGTAATCACAGCCGAGATTATACACCTGAGTGTTAACACTGAGATACTTTCCAGTTCCACAACCTAAAGAAAAGAATAATAGAGCAGAAGTCATACGTTCCAAACATTTGCTGTCCCTCCCAAAGCAGTGAAAATAATGGGAGGGCTTTTTTAATTCTAAGGTTTCCTGGAAAACAAAATGAGGCCTCGCTCCTACTAGCCTAATTGCTGCAGGGCTCATTTGGACTGTTTGAAACTATATGTTCACACGACAAGGAGCATGACAGTACCAACATCACCAACAAAAATACTCATTACACTGTGTAATGTAGCCCTGGGTATTATCAGGTTACACATATTTCTTTGAGGAATAAGGGTAAGTGTAGGTGGAAGGAGGAAAGAGTGGCGCTTTACAGCCATTATGACATATCTTGGAGCAAAAAAACAACCACATTTGCTTCATACTGAGCCTTTGTATCGCCTGGTATCCTATTTCCAACAATGAGCATAAATGTGCACCCAGGAAGGAGTAAGAGCAGAGTAATAAGCATTATGACACTTTTCATCAACACCCTTCCAGCTTCCAACTACTTTCTATTCAGGGAATTTCCTGAAGTAAGTGTCTTTTCTCGATTTAGTGACCTGCAAGTCCTTCCACAGCCTTTGCTAAACCCCACACAGCACATCTCTAGTGAATCTCATTTCTCCTCAAGAAGTCCTAAACCACAGCTTTCACTGGCAAAAGTCAGAGAGGAGAAATTTAACTTCAGATACAGACTTGAAAATAACTGTGAATCATAAACATTCCTGCCATGTTGCAGACATGTCCTCTTTCTGTCTTTGTGCCAGTGTATTATAATGCACATAAATGTAATTAACTGTTCCAGAATGTCTTCTACCCAAAAGTATGTCTTCTCAAGGACTGTGCTGTACTAAATTGAAATCTTTCAGAGTGTCCTTTAATATCACATGCATAACAGGCGGGTTTCAAAATTAGATTAGGAAACGTTCACTGCAGTTATGGGTCAGCAGTGAAGAATAATTTCTGAAGGTTGACAGCCAAGCAACGGGGTAGCAGCTTGGCAAAGAGAACCATCTCAGTACTGGTAATTCACTTTAAAGGCCTGGAGTTATCTTTAGAAACATCACTGCTTCTTGCAGCACTGCTGCTCTTGCTGATGTTAATGTGCACCGTTATCTAGACAGACAGCACAGGAACTGCTGGATAACAGCACACCACTTCAGTGCTGAAAAAAAGAGCATATTTATGAAGTATAAAGCAAGCACTACTCTTTGAAGTAACACTTCAGAAAAATGGAATAGATTTTTATTGTTAATGCAGTTCAAGGAATATATGCAATAAAACATGAACCTCTCCAAGTTAGAAACCATAAGTTTTTAAATTAGTATAATGTTTTATTGGTTACTGTGTTTGCAGAAGAAACACATTTAGGCAAATGTACATTAATTTAGAAGACTCAATTCTTTAATACATGGCTTTTGTGGAGTGCTTTTTAATCACAGTGAGGTTTTGGAAGTAGAGGGTTCTCTCTGGAATGAAGCTAAGTAGTGACAACACTCCCAGTACTCTAAAAATCTACATTCCCTTTTAAATGAGTCATCAGGAGGGTGGATTCCTTCATGAAGCTGTTAACAATGGCCACGCTATTGTCATTTATTTTGATGAATGAACAATAATAAGGCAATTTGATAAAATATTTTAATAAAAGGTGGCATTAAACAGATAATGAAATTATCAATTGAAGATCTCATTTTGAAAAATTCAGTGCCACTAGGCAACTCTCCCCTCCCAAAATATGTACCAAAAATACACACAATAGTTAGATTCCTGTATATCTTATTAAACCTCATAAAAAGAGGCACCTTGTATGCCTTGATGGGAATATTCTTATCGTCAGCTGTAAGCATCTACCCATGCATTTAAATTATTTCAGCTGAAAACATAACAGGGTGATCTTAAGCTTTCAGCAACCACTGTGATACCTGCTGGTAAAGCCTCAAAGAACTTCAGCTAAGCTTCAAATGACTTCTGTTGTGGTGATAAAAAACTTTGGCTGAGAAATAATCATGTTAAGCTGACTGTTGAATGAGTGTATACCATAGGATATTTTTACTGAAAATGGTGCAGACATATAAAAGAAGGTGAACATTCAAAATAACAGCAATCAAGTATTTTGGGGGTACTGCTCAACAGCAGCACAGCTATATATTGATTATGGCCTACGACATCTTCAAATAACGTTTTTCTCTTCTAGAATAAGGCAGATGAATAATTCATTATGTACATCTAATACACTTTGCTGTATAAAAGCATTTTATTAGTCTAAACAGAGAGGAAAATCCAGTGGTGCAAAGGAGTGTCTGTTTTGCAATGATGGGCTGTATAGAACTGAAGTCATAACACAAAGCAAACATAACAGGAGCTGGACACCACTAAATTTAATGTAGGTGCAACAGAAAATCAAGGTATAAATCGAACATGTAGGCAAGACAACACCATAGCAAGAAAGTGAGGTTTTGGTGTCTGTTTTCAGGGTCATAGGGAGATTCTCAGATCACAGGGTTTTTTCCAGTACCAATCACATCAGAAGATTTCTCTTAAGATAAAGCCTTGAGAGGAAGAGTTTCAGAACAAATGAAAGGCAATAAATTGCAGATCAGCAGTACTTAAACCAAAAGATCTAAAGAAACCGAAATACGAAATAATTGAGCTATTAACACTGTTTTTTAAAAAGGGCTCCAGGGGAATGACAGACCACTAAGCCTGTGGGGAAACTGATAGATTAAAGCTTAGCTCAACAAAAACAAGGCAGAAAATGTATTTACTGGCTATCTGATACACTGTCAAAGAAATAGAACAAGTGGTATATGGCATTTATTATGGGTTTATAAACAATTTTAAAAAAATCTTTAAACCAAATTTAAATGAGTTTTTAAAACAGTTGCTCTGAAAGATACATATGGCAAACTGATAAAGCTTATAAAGACTCTTCCACACCACCTCCGAGAATGGATTACCTATATCAGCGACGAGACTGCCAGGCTTCTGCTCCAGCAGGAAGTTTCGAACACGAGGCCATGCTTTACTCTGCAGATCATTAAAGTAGGCGGCTGTATTTTCATACACGCTATGCACATGCCGCTTTTCTAATTGAGTAGCCTCATGTTCCATCCTGAAAACATAATGAAGAAAGATTATGTACAACAGAAAGCAAACTGTTGTAGACTTTACATTCGATAGGCATGCATCATTCAGGACACTGCAAGTTTACAATCATAAAATCACACCCATCATATTTATAAAAAGGGCTTTACTCAAAGGATATGATTTTACTTCATGAAAGTCAAGAAAAAAATGGAACATATCATCTTGCCTGAGGAGCATTATATGACTACATGTCCCTATACAATAATATACACATATCTAAGTAAGCTCACCAATGTAGTAAAAGCTTATGTGGTGCAAAACAGAGACCGTATTCAGCAGAAATGCAGAATGACTGAAAATAGGACATTAAGAACAGACTTTCCAGTTGTAGCTAAGGTAAGCAAGTAAGTAACCTATGATTAGTATGCTATGTGAAATACAACCTGGACCCTGAAAACAAAGCCCCTAAATCACGCGTAAATCATTTGTGGTTATGTATCCTCTAGAAGTAATGAGTTGGTTGAAATTTTTCAGCAACAAAACCGTGATTTCCCTGCTCCCACTCCTTTTCATTTCTTAGTGAAGTATTTTAGTTCAGTGATTCCTCTGAAAAGTGTTACCTTATTTGACTTTTAATATTACTCACACAGAGTGGATGCAGATACTGAATCCCTGTATACAGAATCTTAGGTCTTCCTTCAGATTTCCATTCATCAAAGAACCAGCCAGGTCAGGCTTTAACATCTGACGGAGGCTGATTCAAAGCGTTAAGACATTTTTCAAACTGATTCAAACTGCCAGATGATTCAGAAAACATTCCTTCCCATTATTAAACCAGAACTTATTTCATTGTCCAAATACTCAGCAGAGATTAAAGCCTGTTTCCAAACTTTTACTAAGAAACTAAGCAATACATACCAAGATGAAATTATAAAAGTGACTCCTTTGTCTGCGTTTGAAAACGTCAGAAGCACAGATTTAAACATACAAGTTCTTCTTTTGCTTTCCTTGTGTTTGAAATTATATAAATTTTGGAATCATACTAAAAAAAGTTTCTTTCTGTCATTTTTCTGTTTAAGTAAGTTATTATGAGAAAAGATTTAAAATGTTATTGTCCTGGGTTCAGTAGAAGCAGTCACTTTTCTCCTTCTTAGTAGCTGGTGCAGTGCTGTGCTTTTGACTTTCAGCCTGGGAACAGCACTGATAACACCGATGTTTTCAGTTGCTGCTCAGTAGTGTTTACTCTGACCAAGGACTTTCTGAGCCTCATGCTCT
>WYDI02032272.1:0-12048 GCA_009867235.2 Psittacus erithacus
GCAGAGTAGAGGGGCAGGATCACCTCCTTCGACCTGCTGGTCACGCTCCTTTTGATGCAGCCCAGGATATGGTTGGCCTTCTGGGCTCCGAGTGCACACTGAAGCCGGATCATGTTCATTTTCTCATCAGCCAACACCCCCCAGTCCTTCTCCGCAGGGCTGCTCTGAATCTCTTCTCTGACCAACCTGTAGCTGTGCCTGGGATTGCTCTGACTCAGGTGTAGAACCTTGCACTTGGCATGATTAAACTTCATAAGGTTGGCAACAGCCCAACTCACAAACGCGTCAAGGTCCCTCTGGATGGCATTCCTTCCCTCCAGCATATCAACCGAACCCCACAGCTTGTTGTCATTAGCAAACTTGCTGAGGGCGCACTCAATCCCACTGTCCATATCACCGACAGAGATGTTGAACATGTTCAGTCCCAACATTGACCCCAGAGGGACGCTGTTTGTCATAGGTTGTCACATAGTTATTGAGCTGTTGACCACAACCCTCTGCATGTTGCCATCCAGCCAATTATTTATCCACTGGGTGATAAAGAAAGACAAATGCTGCAATTTTAGAACATGAAATTACCTATTTTGCACATTTCAATGCACTAATAATCAATGTGCTTCCAATAAACTATTAGTTAAGAAAGGGATGATTTATCAGATGGTTGCCAATAGAGTTGTACCTATGATATTAGAATTCTGAAAGTATATAAATTTAACTATGCCTATGCACACTTATAGCCTTACCAGGTATATAAAGTTTGTTGATGTAGCTTGTGGTCTTGCAATATGATAGACTTTTGTTAAGGGTGGACTGAAAGAGTTCTTTTAAGGCAGCACAAGATTCTGCGTTTTCTTAGTCTTTTGTATGGTACATCCTTACTGGGTGAAAAGACATAACCCAGTCAATATTGCAGCGTAAAACTTCATCATTTAAGCAAACATGACTCCATTTGGCACATCTAGAAATAACAGCATAGCGCTAGACAAAATCTAAAAATTTGTTTAGGCATACAGGTTTCAGTTCTGCTATAGTTAGGAGTTCAACTGTGTTTCATCAGAGACAGGCAGGACTTTTTGCATAGAAAGAATGTTTTGAAGAGTGTCTAACATCATAAAGTTATCATTGCAACTTTCATTTTCCTTATAAAAGAGATCTTTATACAGAATGTCATCAAAATCCTGTTTAGGAGCTGAATGAGCGCATGAAATACAAGCAGTGCTATTTCCTCTGTTCCTTTTCAGGTGCTTTCTATAAATTAATGGATGCTATGAATATATCTACTGTTTACAAGGAACAATGGGAAACATATAGTACTTTCACAGTCTTTGGAAATTGTTCGGAAAGGCCCTTCTGATGGCTGGATAGTACTGGACCATGACCGCAGTATGTCTGTGTTTTGGGCCTCAGGACTTTCAGAAACTGTGCAGGATACTTTGCATTTGACAATTAACTCTGCACACAGTTTTAATGTGACACTATAGCTGTTGGGTTTGTTCATTGCAGTCTCTCCTGCATCTAATTTCATGTTATCTTGGCATGAAAACACAAGATGTTTGTGGAATCTGCCTATCTTGCCAACTGGTCTCTGTCTCTCAGAAATGGCCAAACATCTGTGCAGTATCTACTCATGAAATTTTCATGGAAACATAGAATAGTTTGGGTTGGAAACGATCTTCAAGGTCCTCTAGTACCAGCTCCATTGCCACAGGCAGGGACACCTTCCATTAGACCAGGTTGTTCAAAACATCATCCAGCCTGGCCTTTGCTGCAAAGTGTCTTTCTCTCTCTTAGTTAAGTCTTTCTGCAGACTGAGATCACAATCCATCAACAATCTGCTGTATTTCACCTGTGTTTCTTTTTCCTTAGCTATGATTTTCATGAACTTCTAATCTTTCATATTTTTTATGTTTTAAAAACCTGGATATTTATTTTTCTGTGCATCTAATAGCACCAAGCTGCCTTCCAATCAGACCTTCCACTCTCCACCTTAATATCTTTACTGGTTTTATTTTATCAATGTATCTGTTAAACTCAGATTATTCCAGTACTGGAATAATCTTCCTCTGATAAACGAGGAGGGGCATAATATTTTGGAAAAAGTCTTATTATCTATTGAGATTTCAGTCCCACACCAGTATGACTCAGCCCCCTCTCACTCCTACCGGCTTAGATGACTCCAGAGCCATTCCTGCAGCCCCCCTCACAGCGCCAGAGGGGAAACCAGGAATATTTGTGCCACTGCAAATTATGTAAAAAGAAGGAATAGTATTCTCTTCCCATGAAGTAATACAGTAATCCTTGTCCTTGACTCTAAGACCTGTGGCAGTTAACCTTTTCATCAAGCAGTACATGATCACTTCCTCAGACATTAGCCTGAGCAGCGCAGTAGACCTACATCACTGTACTCCTCAACTGGGGAATTTACAGTCTAAAGCTTAGATATATAATAATATACCAAAAACTATTTCAGAACCTATTCAGTCGGCATGGAAAAGCACTTAAAAACTCAGAAGGGATAGCTTTCTTTTCTAGTTGTTTCATTTTCTTCTTCACTTAAAATAAAAATACTTCACCCAAATTATACATAGCAAAGTCATAATGCTCCAGTTTTTACAGCTACAAAATTGAATAAAGCACAGGGTAACTCATAACCTGGTGTTTTTAACAGATTATTTTCATGAAGGTTTCCCGTGTCAAGGTGTTTTTAGTATTATCAGTAGTCACTTGTCTGTTTCAGTAATCACTTATTTTTTAGTGGCTTCACTAGCAGATCTAATTGTTCATGAAAAACATGGAAAAAGACTTTGAAATATGCACATGACTGAAAGTATATTCCTTTCTCTAAAGAAGTGAAGCAACTAGGCCGGGCCAAAACTAAGACATTTGTTAAACTAAATTTTCATGTGATTTGAGAATTCACGTGAAGGGAATCAAAACTGAAGGGAAACAAAGAGACAAATATACTAGCATTGAACAGCAAGAAACTATGTTGCTATATTTGACAAGCCTAACTATAAACAATAATTCACACACAGGTCTTTGTATGGTAAAGGTCATATTAAAAAAAAAATAAATCTATATAGGTGCTATCAGACCTGTGTACCTAGCTAGCAAGAGTAAACACCAGAAAGCAATTCAAACAGTTAAAAGACTTTAAGAAAGTAATACATTCTTTAATTTTTTCATTTACCTTTCTGTTTAAGAATAGAGATCCTACTTTCAATTTCTTCTATATATATGAAGGCTAGAAATTTTCCTTACTGAAACCTAGAATCCTTGTTCTACCACATGACTAGAGCAACTGAGGCTAAAAGGGAGGAAGTTCAGCCTTCGTAAGGCACATGATTACCTCAGAAAGTTGAGATACTTCAAGAGGACTATTCAGACTATGATACCAATGTGTAACAAGCATAGCTTTTTACTAACGTGTCTGTCTGGTGTTTTGAGCTTTAGATAAAATGAAGGAATTGAGGTATTTATTTCTATATAAAAGATAAAAAGATTTTCATCTTTTCCAAACATATTTTCTCCTATTACAGTAATAATATAACTCAAGATCTTGGTCAGCCAATATCTTGCCATGATCAGCTAGCAGTTCTAAAATAACACAAGCTGTCTTTAACCTGAGCTGCCTGTTTTGATGTTTCTTCGTCAGAGAGACTAATGGCAAAAATATCTTAAAATTTGTCCTGCACTAAAGCTAGAAAAACAAAAGATTAAGTTTAGGCCATACAAATATCCAGGTAAAGATTGGGAACATTCCATCTCTCTCAACATCTATACAATCTAAATCACCATGACATTCAAGTATTATGATGTCTGCATGTTATATTTTGCATGAACTTCCATGAGAACTGGCAAAAGGCTAACATATTTAGGAATTTGTTGAATTAGGAAGCATTAATTCTGGTTCAGTTTATCTTTATGATATTGTCTTATCATTGTTTCTTCAAATAATACATTGAACCAGCATAAAAATTCGCTAGTTCTTCTATACTAAGTCACTTTAAAGCAACAGCTGAAATATCACTCTGTATTTCTGAGCAAAGATCAGATTTAGAAAAATATGTTTTCTGAGAAGTTAGTATTCTGTTTGAAATAGCGGTGAACAGTTTCTCACCTCCGAATGTACAAAAAGAAAGAAGTGGGTAGACAGGCACTATTGCTCCTCATTTTAACTGCCCAGTGATCTCTGATTGGTTATCAATCTAATGTAAGGAAAGCTGGAAGTGAGCCTTATTAGTTCAAAACTTCTACTGCTTATTAAACTGTTACACATGGAGTTTCCTGAGAGTTTCTCCATATCATCTCTGTCCTAGATATTTCTTAATGTAACCAAAAAAAAAAAAAAAAAGAAGAAATATTGTGGAAACTATTTAGCAAAATTAGGAAAACTTAAAAGGAACTGACTTAAGGAATTTAATCCTTTTCTGAAAAATGAGTTTTGCAGGTGCCCCACCTCTATTGCAATGAAACGTGCATGTTAATGAATGCAAATAGCTTAGCAGGTGTTTGAATTTGTCGGGTTTGAGCTCCATCACTGATGAGGATTTATTTTGTTCTTAATTACATATTTGTATGTTTTCAGAACTTAAAAGTATTTGAAAATACACCTGCTCATGCTGGTGCCACTTTGGGCTCATTTGATTGCTACATAGCTTATTAGCTTTTGTAATGTATTATGCTTATCTGTCTCAGTTTCATAGACTTACTAGGACTCTCAGACTTTTTTGTTGGAGTCCATGAAATGCAACAGTAATCCATAGCTGTTGAAATAAGAGTCTTTCCATTAGTTTGAACAGGCTTTTTGAATTAAGTTCAAAAGCTGATATTTGCTATCCAGAAGCAGCAGCAATAGTTTGCATACTAGAGGTGATTTGCCACACCAGCTGCAAAAGGTCAGTTCTGCAATTCCAAAGAGGACTTTTTGGTATCCCTAAACAGCTGGGACAGTGCTACAAATCACATAGGTTTAATTTTGATTGAGCTATGACTCTTTGAATTAAATTTGCAAAAATGGAAAATGTCTCTTAGGATAATTCCCTACCTTGTCTTTCTGAGCTATTTGAAGACTAATCACCTCCTTCTGACATTAGGTCTCCCTGTTAAATAACTAGTGGTAAGTGGCTAGAGACATGTAATTCTGTAAAGGGATTTTAACTATGGTAATTCTGTAAAGGGATTTTAACTATGCAATGTGCAGGCAGAAATGCAGCCCGGACACTGATCAGCTGCAACAGTAATTCTACAAACAGAAATTAAAAGCACTACCAGGAAACCAAGGGTGAAAGAAGAAGGGAGAAGCCTGGATAGAGGGGTTACAAAGAAGAAAGGACTCTTTGTAGCCAATGTTCCCTAAAGAGAGGACAACATAGATGAAGAGAATCTCTTTAATTTTCACATTAGATATCCCTGAAGCTTGCAAGCCCCATCCATTGTCTGTTCTAACAGGAATACCAAAAGAATACTTCAGTGTGAGAACATACTTGAAAGATCAGTTTTTGCCCTATGGACAAAAAAATTATATGCAAGCTCCTTATAACAAGAACCTTAATCATGATATGACACTTATGGCGAATGTCCTTCATGAGTTTAGTTCCTTTTGGGACAGAAATTTCCTGGAGAAACTATCAAGATTTTTATTTTTTTACTGTGGTTGCAAAAAGTTATTATAGCTTATCTATAAATTATTGCTTTATATCCCTTTACTGTTTATTTGTCCTGTATATTAAACAATTGAGCCCATTATCACAGAATCGCACAGAATCATAGAATAGTTAGGGTTGGAAAGGACCTTAAGATCATCTAGTTCCAGCCCCCCTGCCATGGGCAGGGACACCTCACACTAAACCATGTCACCCAAGGCTCTGTCCAACCCGGCCTTGAACACCGCCAGGGATGGAGCATATCTGACAATGTGCAGCAATACCTCAAGAGTAGATACTGCAATAAAAGCAGCTATATGTGGAAAAGTCTGGCCAAGATAACACTTCAAACCAATCTGGATGAGGGGAAGCATGAAATTTCTAGAAGTCTTTGTCTGCATCAAGCATTCTGCTTATCTATTGTTTACGCTGTTGTATTAGACCACTGCTTTCCTAAAGGACATAACGAATATGAAATAACACTTTCTGTTTAATTTTACTATTTACAGAAAGTATTTCTGGAAAGATTGTACATTTTGGGATTCATGAATATTTTTAAGAAGCAGAGTCCTTCTTTGAATTCTCTCCCGTAACTGCAATGCTTCTGCAACGCAGAACATAGCAATTGGGTACTTTTATTAACAGAAGAATACAGACCAATTATTTTCATTATACAACTGTCATAGTGAAGACAATGATGACAACATTGAGACTGCAATTATTGAGTTACAGCTTAATGGTGAATCCTTACGAAGACATTCAGAGATGTACAAAGAACACCCTGAGATGTAGAAAAGAGAATATGCAATAGGGAAGAGAAGGACTAAGAAAAAGGTTGCTGGTGATGAAACACCTAGTTCTTCTAGATTCAGTAGACAGCATTCAGATTGAGTGGATTAAAAAACTGGTTTCCCAATCATTCTGGAATTGCTTTGCCTTTTTACAGAGTCTCTTGCAGCTTCCTCTGAAGAAGCAGGTGCTGCTTATGTGCATGCTCTGTTGGCTGAGACAGCAGAGCAGCTCTCTTCCCTGCTCAGAAGTATTTCAAGTCTGGTTTTCCACTATACGTATTTCTAGTTAACCACAGTTGGGTAATGGATTTCATTTGAAATAAAAGTAATTTAATTTTTTTCCAGTTTACTCTTTTATTTGTGGTGATTTTTACAAAAGTCACTGGACAATAGCTATTGATCTGTGGTGGTCTTCTTGGTAGGTGGACCGAGACAGATGGTTGGTCACAGCTGTTACAGCCCACAGTGATGGCGGGCTCCTTTTTTCCCCAGAGTGCATACATGTGTTCTTAACTGGTAGATTAATTTCACATCAAACTTAAACGCTCAGTATCCATAAGGACTGTGAGCTTAATAATTTAGTGAGACACTCAGAATCCACCTAATGAAAATAATGCACCGAAGGAAAGATATGTTTAATCTCATATCCTGCTAACGCTGAATCCCATTATGCCTTCTTGGTAAGTCGAGCCTACCCTTTGTGTTCTGTTTTGTATTGACTATACAGCTTGCCTAATCAGACACATTTAGCCGTCTTCAGCAAGAAACTCTGGACTTCCAGGAATATTTGTATATTTATACAAGCACCTTCATAAAATTTTAAAAGTTTTGTAACTCTATTGTTCAAACTATTGAACTACTAGATGGTGTGTCCCTGACACACTTAACCTGTGCTAAATAGCATTTTCTCAAACAATTCCCAAGCCATGATTTCAGAATTAGGAGGAGCTACAGACAATATGATCAGAACTATTTTTCTCTGCCAGGTAAAAAGATTCAATAATATGGATGCAGGCTTTCTGCAGCACATGGCCAGGGCCAGAAATCGGTTTCAGGCATACTTTAATTTACAGATATGGTTACAGGCAAAGAGAATAAGAAATGGTATTCTGAATACAGATACTGAGGAATGGCTGTTTCTATGGCAAGCTCACACTCCTGCTGATGAATCTTCCTGAGGTCTACAAAATTGTTTCTCTCTCTTGTACTTCTCTTCTTAACTTGTCGCTCAGCATTGACCTGTCTCCCCAGGAGATCTATTTTCTTTCTTCCCGCTTATTTCTACTGTCATAGTCAAATTTCCCAGTATGTATTTCAAACTCATTTCCAGGTTCCATGTTCCCCAAAAATTAGCCCGGGCTTTTCTTGCCCATTTTTATCTTCTGCTCATTTTTCTCCTTTCCATTCTTTCTAAAATCCTTTACTGTAAAATACAACAATTTTCTCCCTTTCATGTGTTTTGGATTACTTACAATCTGGCTTTCTGTGTTTCCATACTAATAGCGTTCTCACTAGTATTGTTAATGACAAATCCATCTCCAAAAACCTGCCATTTCTTTGTGCTTGACATCTCCACAGAACAATCCTTATAATCTCCATCCTTACGGCCAAATATCTCATTCAGGCCCTCATACATGCTGCCTTGATTAGTAAAGAATTCTCCAAAATGCAGTTATTGCCTTCGTCAGCCCACACAAAACACTGGTTTTGATTTCAATTCCATTGTCTGCACATTTGAGTGTTAACTCCCCTCCACCAGCTCCATCCACTGGCTTCCTGATCAAATCCTTTTCAGCTTTGAGAATACTGTCAAAATCAAGGGTGCTCTGTCCACTTCAGGCAGCTACCCTCTGCCATTAGCCTCCCCTGCCCCACTGTTTTGTCAGCATGCTTCCTCCTTTCTGCAGCTTTTCTCTACGCCTTATCTCATTGGCCTTCTTTATAAGTTATGAGTGTTTTGATTGTATTGACAAACTCATCATCTCACCCTCACACACTGCATTTTAAAGGCTTGCTTGTGGTCTGTAGTAAATTAAGATAAATTTGTTTTCTATTTTCCCCCTACCTTCAGTCTTTGTTTCTTCTCTGTCCTTTAACAAATGGTAATTACAGATTTTTGTGCAAAAAATCACTGACTGCAATGCTGACTGGTGCAGCATTGATCACCATGCCACTAACTGGAAAAATGCCACTGTTTGGTATCCAAATTAAAGCAGTGGTTTTGTTCTTTTGGTTTTTTTTTTAAATCATCAAAGAGTTTTTGACATATCTTTTAATTTAAGTGGCAATAATATATCTGTTTTCATTATACTGTCTGGAAAATTCCAAGGAAAAACATCATGGTGTGACTACTTTGGAAACGACTATGTGCAAATCAGGAGGCTTGTCCAAATGCTGCCTGAATAAGAAAACTATGCTTATCAAATCAGTAAGAGAACTACAAAGTTAAGAAGCAAACTATGGTCTGGTAGTATGGAGAATAAGCAAACTTCATCTTCATTATTTGGCTTAATTTTACCTCCTTGGGCTTATTTCTGCCTTGAATTCTGAAAGCTGCCACAGAGTCAGTAATGTAAGAACATTAAATTTTGAGCTTTCTCCATTAAGATGACGCAATCTGGAAAAAAATGACATGGGCACTTCTTGGAAAATGTGAGATGGGTGATTCTCAGGGACAGACAGCTTTTCAGGTGTCTGCACTCATGTGTGCTCATAACCAAGGAAGGATCCACTTAAAGAGCAGGAGCAGTTTGCCATGACTTTGAAGACAAGAAAACTGAAAGGCTGTGAAATGTGCTGACTTAGCTTGTGACCATTTTAACAGCTCAAGGGAAGAACTTCATTTTCAAGGATCTCATTACGAAGGGGATTCATGCCTACCTGGATACAACAGTCATGTTCATTTTTATTTCTAATGAACTGTCTGCCCTTATGCTTTATGTGTTAAAAGCAATGGAGTCTTCCCTAATCCCTGTGGAAACACCTGAAGTATTTGCCCTTAGCATCAAAGCTCAGATTGTCCCAGACTGAGATTCTGGTAGGCTGCACACATACACCATAATGATCAATGAGAGCAAGGACCAGCATTACCACCAACGCTAGGTTTCAGGAGGGGAGGCTTGGCAGGATCTGCTTTTTCAAAGTGTCTTTGAGCGCTAAAATAGGAGTGATATCTAGAGCCTGCTTAGATCCATCTGCTTTATTTATGTCAGATCTAACATAGATCTTTTAAGTTTATCCAAGCAGGGGAAACCCTGATAGACATGTGACAGAAGATTTTGTTTAAAAAAAACAAACGTGCAGCTTGTGATCAGAGGTGAAGTATAGCTGTTTCTACGCTTAGATGATATAGCAAAATAAAATATTTGTAACATTCAGGTAGCTCTAAAACATTAAAAAAGGTCTGAACTAATGAACTCTGCATTCATTTGTAAAGAAAAAAATAGCAATGCAACCTGGAAAAATGAAAATCTGATTACTGTAAGAGAAGACAGCAAGCTTTTGTATCAAGCACAACCCGAGGAGTCACTTATGTGATGTGGCCTTGCATGCCTGGAATTTTTGAATACAGATAGAATCAAAAGTTATTTAACAGGATGCACAAAACTCATTATTGGTTTAATACCACTGTTAACAGTGGAAAAACATTACACACTAATTTAATCATTGATATATACTGAAAACAAATGCAAGACCTGAGGAAAATATTTTGACTATAATGCCTTTACTGCATCATACATTCTGTTATATAGTTATTGTATCTCCATTGCAAAGCAAGCAAATCTCTGTATTTTGCCCTCTCAGACTTCCCTGGGTCCATGCCAGTGGTTAAAAAAAATAGCTCCTGTACGTAGAAGCTGAAGTAATACTGGAAATGACATGGGTAAAAACAAGAATATTCCTAGCTGGTAAGTTGTCTGAAGAGCAAACTGGTGGCACTGTTTTTGTAGAATGAATACATATTAGTGATCTTTAATTTTAATAAATCTCAAAGATTTGTGTGGCACAGAGCAGACATGGTTGCATGGAATGGCTCTTTACTATTGTTGTGGCTTGAAGACTCATATTCCTTAGGCAACAATGAGGAATTACAAAGCATGAGGACTTTTAAAGTCAGTCCAAATATTATTATGCTCATAATCCAGACATAATTGCGGTCTGAAGTGATCTATAAGGTAAGGGATAAACATCTTCCTGACTTTCAAGGCCAGGCTGGGTGTAGTCCTGGGCAATCTGATCTAGTTGAAGATGTCCCTGCTCATTGCACAGGGCTTGTCTTGTTTTATGCCCAGCTGGTAACTCAGAACCATGCAGCCGCTCACTCACTACCCTCCTTTTTCCTTCCCCAACTCCTGGAGGGATGGGGCGAAGAATTAAAAGAATTTAACTCCCATGGGTTGTGATGAGAACAGTCCAGTAACTAACAGTCTGGATCTACTATGAATATAGTGTCTCTTTTTCTCAGATTTGCTTATTTTGGGTGAGATTTTTCCAGTTTGTCCCCTAACTGCTACAGTGCAAATATTCAATCCTACCTGCACTGGTTAAGAAGGCTGTGTTGATATTCAGTAATAAGTAAAAAATTGAATATCCATGTCATTTTGGCCTATTGTTTGAGCCAATTGTAATGGACAAGAGTTAAGCTAGGTAACACATGATGCTGGAGGAGGATATCAATTTCCTTCCTGTTAGAGGACCACAGAGTTGGGAAGTGGTTGATTTAGTTTTGAAGTGGACACAAGAGGGCATACAGAGAGAGATTCAAATTTCCCAGCACTGGTAGATGACACCTATACACTGGACAAGCCATTACAGACCCATTATGAGAAAAAAAAAAAAAAAATAATGTTCATTTTTCTAAGCGGCCTTCATAACTGTGAGTGCTGAGCCATAATTTAATGTGCGCATAAGCTCTTCTGCTTATGTGTAATTATTCTGTATTCTTGAAAGTCCAATTACATTCATAAATGTGGCATTTGTATGCAGAACTTGAGCATTCTTTTTTTCTAGTGTTTCATAGTCGAACTATTATATTCTTGCTTAATGGTATAATCTTGGAAATTGCCCTGTCTGAGCAACACAGCACAGCACTGGTTTCAGCTGTGACAGTTATTTTTCTCCATCCAAGCAGCTGGTGCAGAGCTGTGCTGCAGCTTTAGTCCAAGAACAATGCTGGTAACACACTGATGTTTTAGTTGTTGCTCAGTAACACTTGCCCTTATCAAGGACTTTTCAGTCTCTCGTGCTCTGCCAGTGAGGAGGGGCACAAGAAGCCAGGAGGAAGCAGAGACAGTACACCAGGCCCAAACTAGCCAAAGGGGTATTCCATGCCACAACACATCATGTCCAGTATATAAACTGCGGGGGTTACCTGGAAGGGCAGATCACTGCTTGGGTTGGGCTGGGTATCAGTCGACGGGTGATGAGCAATTGTATTGTGCATCACTTGTGTTTGTAAACTTTTTTCCTTTCTCCTTTCAGTTTTATATTCTCTCCCCTTATTATTTCCATTATAATTATTATTAGTAGTAGTAACAGTTTGTCATGGGTTCAGCAGTAGCAGTCATTTTTTCTCCTTCTTAGTGGCTGGTGCAGCACTGTGTTTCTAACTT
>WYDI02032272.1:12148-36121 GCA_009867235.2 Psittacus erithacus
GATGTGCCAGGCCATTTGATCCACACAGTCCAGTAAATCCGATTGTCCCTGACCTCCACCTGGCTGGAGGCGGGGCCCCTCTAATAATCATCACAGTGGTCACTTACATCTTGTAGAAAAGGATTATTCTTCCTTATCACAGAAGCTGGAGTAATATTATTAGTAGTAATAGTTTCATATTGCACTTTAGTCATTGGACTGTTCTCATCTCAGCCTGTGGGGTTTACACTCTTTCAAAACTCCTTATCCCAACCGGAGTGGGCAAGTGAGCTAGCAGCTGCATGGTTCTGAGTTACCGGCTGGTCTTAAACCATGACAAATACAATATTATACTGTCCATTAAGTCCAACCTACAATGTCAGAGGAAGGATTTGCAGTCTTTGAAGAAATAACTATAGACTCTTTCCTTGTAATACAGTAAATGAACCTTCACTAGCAGATGGCTTAGGGACTGCTCCAGGTCTTTTGCATAAGAATACTTGGTTTGCAATTCCACATTTATGTTTAATACCAGCCTAAATCTTTCTAAACTATTGGCCTCCCTGACATTCACAGATTTCATTCACATAAGCAAATTGCTACTTTGAAGAAGGTACCTTTGAAAGTTACTATCCTATTATTTTATTTCTCTGTATTATTTTGAATAAAATAGTTTAAATAAATTTCCACTTTCAAAAGCAGGTTGTATGTCTTGAATAATTTTCTACTCAGACATTTAAGCCACAATATCTTTTCAGTTTTGCAATTTCCTTAAGAGAAAGAGAACTTCCTTGGACACTGCTAAGATAAAATAAATATTGAATAAGCAGATAATCTATGGGTAATTTTTTAACTTTTTAATTTTTAAACTAGTTTTCTATTATAAAGTGTATTTATCCTAGTAATATTTTATATTGATTTATTGTTGCTTTACATTGATTATAAAGTGTACTGTGAATTCCTTTCACATTTGCCACTTTCCATTCCACTAGTGCAAAATAGTTTATCCATCAGTTAACAACTTAATGCAATCATAATAAAACTCCTGAGTAACTAAATGGACACTAAATGGTTGTTTGGTCCTGCTAGTGATAACTGCACTTTGTACGGTTAGTTAATCATAAATGATTTTTAAAATGGTTTAATGGTCTCATAAATTCTCTCATAAACTATGGTTCGGATACAGAACTCACCCAATCTCTTCCACAGTAATAATACCAACTTAAAAAATTTGGTTTTGTTCTCTGCTACTGCTTTTTGTTTTCACACATTTAACCCCATCAGACCTTCTTACTTAGAGTTCTTGTTTCCAATTTATTTGAAAAGAGGATTTAGTCTTTGTTTTTAACTTAATTCTTTATCAAATTGGTCCTCAAAACCTGTCTATCTTTTCTGTGTTGTTCACCTTTTCTCAGAATCAAATGTATTAGAAAGTTTCTATCTTTCCCATTTCCACTGGTCTATTATACATCCTGGCCACTTGTCCTGGGTTCAGCAGCAGAAGTCATTTTTTTCTCCTTCTTAGTAGCTGGTGCAGTGCTGTGGTTTTGACTTTCAGCCTGGGAACAGTGCTGAAAACACCGATGGTTTTAGTTGTTGCTCAGTAATGTTTAGTCTGATCTAGGACTTTGTGAGCCTCATGCTCTGCCAGGGAGGAGGGGAAGCTGGGAGGAAGCAGAGACAGGACACCTGACCCAAACTAACCAAAGAGGTATTCTGTACCACAGCATTGCATGCCCAGGGTGTAAACTGGGGGCAGTTACCCTGAAGGGCAAGATCACTGCTGGGGTCGGGCTGGGTATCAGTCAGTGGATGTTGACGGTTGTATTCTCTTCCCTTGTTATTTCCCTTATCATTGTTAGTATTGGTGGTAGCAGCAGTGGTTTGTGTTATACCTTAGTTACTGGACCGTTCTTATCTCAACCAGTGGGAGTTACATTCTTTCAATTCACCTCCCCATCCCTCCAGGAGCAGGGGGAAGAAGAGGGGGGAGTGAAGGAACAGCTGAGTTGTTCTGAGTTACCTGCTGGGTTAAACCACACCACCACTATCACGGAGTGCTTTTTTTATAATTAGATTCTGGACCAGACTCAGTTCATTGATCAGAACTAAAGCAAATTTATCTCCGTATGTAAGTTTCTAACTAAATAGGTTCCCAAGAAGTGATCTTTTCTACTGTCTAAAACCACAAATTTTTTTTTTGCTATAAAAACAACCAGTTCATGAAGATTGAAGTTTCCCACAATGTTAATGACAGCTCTTTTTGAGCATGTTAGTCTATATGTGAGCCAGTGTTTCCAGTAGACTGTTGCTACTCTTCCAATTAAAAAATCTGGGGTTTTTCATTGTATATTCTGACATTCTAGTTGAAGCTTTTAACTATTTGTCTTATTTGGATCTAAATTTTTCTTAAGCACAGTATGTCAGGAAGTGACATTCTTGGCTTATGTACTCTCCTAATCCTATTTAGTTTCTCTTTTTTTTCTTTCTGTCATTTTTTCTTAAGTGTTTATTATATCAGCAGCCCATTTAAAACATTATTGTTTACCAGTCTTCCTAGACCCCTAATACTGACACAGAACTTTTATATTTAGTCTTGGGTTTGTTATGTATATTTTGTTGTGTGGTAGAACAGGGGTCTACTTGTAGAAAATACTCTTCAGCACTTTCTAATAATTTTTTTTAAGTAAATTCTGCCCTATATTTTTTTGATGATTCAGAACTCTTATATTTTCATTCCTAGAGAACGTGTCATTCCCAGCTGCATCCTCTTCTTTTCTTTTTCATCTTCCCAGAGTCCTTGATTCAAATAACTCTACTATCGATTTTTCAGTGTCACAAGCATGCTTCCATTTTGGCTTAGACGGAGCTAGTTAAAAATGCCATTCTTTTTGTAGTGTCTCCAGCTATACCTTCAATTCATAGTCAGTATAAACCCCTCTTCCATGCACTGTTTCCTCAACGATTCATCAATGCCTTTCTGGTCATAGGTGTTATATTATAAGCATTTCTGACAATCCTTCCACTAAGTTCAATAGTCTATTACAGCTTAAGCTAGAAAGTATTTCCTCTTATCTGTATTTTGTTAGAACTCATATAGGCCCCCAAAAGGTTCCTACGCAACTCTATTCTTAATGTTTTGTGCAGGCTGCTACCTCTGCCCCAGCAAGCATGTAACCAGACTGTCCACGCAGCGTGTAATCTTGCTGCCATACATCCTTGGCATAACAATCCCAAGTATGTATATGTCTGGCAAGAGAATCTCCCCTTTCCCATCCTACCAACCACTATAGATCATATTCTTCTGTTGGAATCTCTGACAATGAAGCAGTATTTTGGGGGCAGGAAAATGCAAGGACGTTGTTTGATGTGGAAGTCTTACCGACTTGAATAGGCTAATCATAAAATACCTAAGTCTTAACCATAAAATCTTTTTGCCAACAGTTGTCATTCTATGAGCTTGTAAAGGACAAAAAATACAAGCTTCTTTAAATTCCTTTTGGGAAGCAGATAAATGCAACACCAAAATAAGAAGACAGAGTTGACAAGTATAATACTTTTCAAATGGTTTTACAAAAAAATGAAATGGCATTTTGACATAATAGCTAGGAGTACTTGAAGATTTTTCATAGTCCAATCACTGTCCAGCTTTTCTGTGCAGGATTTAACCTCATTCTATGACTTATTTTCAGTGGCTTATGCCTTGGCTATACTTTTAAGAATTCCATTCATAAAATAAATGCTAACAAGACATGCTTCCGCTCACAAAAATTTCATGGCTAGAGTCTTTGGGCTCAAACACACCAAAATGAATGACTTGTGGTTTTCCTTTTTTTAAGATACCTTTTATCTCTCTCATACCTTTCATGAAAGAAACTACTAAGTCTTATTCTTTACTTATCTTTTTCTATAAGCTGGCATGCAAAAATGAGGTAGCAGGAATCTTAAGCCTTTAAGTTTTTAAAACTTTTCATAGTCAGAATCTATCAAACTATCTGGAAAAAAAGCCCCATCTTGATTTCTAATTCAGCTAAAGAAGTTCGTGACTTTGATTTAAAGCAGATATAACTTGCCTTTTAAAAAAGAAAAAAAAATAGAAAAAATAGTATTTTCTCCTTTTCATTATGTGTAGCTACTTATTTTATTGTCAGCTGTTTGTATACCATTCTATGCAATTAGTTTAATGATTAAATAAATACTGACTTGATCAATGAGGTTCCATAACCAGATGCAGACAGGAAAACAGTAATAAAAGCCTGTGAAAATACAACTTCTTGAATTGTAATAAGATGAAAAATTGAAGTACTATAGGAAAATGAGATCTACCTATGAAGAGATTTTTTTTTCCTAAAGAATCTAAATACTATGCCTAGCCACACAGTGGCTATGTGTGTGTGCACATAGCAGCAGTAGCCTGAAAATAAAGTTAATTTGAATATCTCTGGAACAATCTCATTCTAATGACACATTTACTATTTAGTATTCTAGCCACAAGGAAGCTGGCTGGAAGTCTTGGCTACTCATTTTCCAGGACTAATTTTATTTGTTATCAGTAGGGTAAGAGAAGAACTACGCACCTTGTACAGTGTGTCAGGGAGTTAGTCACAGACTGCAGCAGTGTGTCACAGCACAGTTTCTGTAAAACTGGTGAACAGCTCCTTACTGTCTGAATGGGGAGCTGTTCACTTCACTGACTGTTGAGTGAAGGAAAGGAGCAAAATCTATTCCTCTCACAAAATTATAGCTGTTTTAGGAAAGGCATCAAGAATGGGACATTCAGACTGCCTGCAGGAAAAGTGAGCCCAGACTGACAGGTAGCTCTATCCTAACTAATTTCTGGCATCACAAGAGGATCACTCAGAATGGGTTGACAATGGGGTTGCAATCATGCAGAACTAGTGGCTGTCGGAAGGACTGTTTAACAACAACCGGTCACAGAGAGGTTCTTTCCTGCTTTACTCTGCTGTTTTTCAGCCCATAATGGGTATGTAATCAGCCCATTTATCTAGTGAAAAGTATAACAACATTTTAGAGTAAGAATGTCATCATTTACTTAGCATGATCCACCCCACAGGATGGTGAAAACCTGAATGGCATATTCTGAATGCAAATGCAAGGGATTTCACTAAGCTTAAAGAGCACTGGAAATGTGTGCTAGGATGTATGCCAGGAACTGGCCAGTTGCTGAGATAGTGCAAGAATAGGAGTGGGAAGCAATAAATGAATCTGCCTGGCAGTGCTCAAAGAGAGGCTGGACGGAGCCTTGGGTGACATGGTCTAGCGTGAGGCATTCTTGTCCATGGCATGGGGGTTGGAACAAGATGATCTTAAGGTCCTTTTGAACCCTAACCATTTTATGATTCTATGATTCTACAGTTTAGAACAAAGAGAAGGAAAATATCTCATTAAATCATACACTAAAGGAAAAATTCTTAGATTTGGGCTAAGATTAAATAGTGCCAGATTAAAACTTTTTTTTTAGGATCATACCTCACTTTCATGCTTAGTTATACAGAAGGTTGTAGGTTTTGCCATGCAGCAAACAAGGAGCAGAGCTCACATTATTTACTAGGAAAGCCAAAGTAATATTTTCACTTCAGTAGGTCACAGCAAAAGAGGATCATGTGGATTACTAGGAAGTACTTCAAAGACACTCCCCCTCTCCCTGCCTTCATACAAGGGGCATGTTTATATACTTTTCATATAATTTTTGAATTATTTCTTAGTGTCTGCAGTTAATTCACCATATTAAAATTTTATTGACTACATAAGTTACTTCAAAAATATCATTGATTAAAGAAGTAAAGATTAAATAGGAAGTAAATAAATAGAGATTAAAGATAAAATAGGAAGTAGATAAAGAAGTAAGAGTAAATAAGTAAATTATAGAAAGAATAGAATAAATCACTGTGTTTATAGAGACATATGGGTTATTTGCAGAAAGCAGAAAGCCCGCACGTATTCGGCAAAGGGCAATTCTGTCTCAGTAACATCCTAGAGCACTAAGGGGTATCAATAAACATATGAATAAGGGGTGGTCATGGAAATAATGTGTTTCTGCAGCAAAACCTACTAAGAAACCATGCTGTCAGGGAGCTAGAGGAAATTGGCCTGAAAGCTGGATAAAGGGTAAGAAGCAAAGTACAGAAAGCAAAGCTCAGCAGTTGCTTTTTAGGCTCGAGATGAATCAACAGTGTTGACCCGCCAGGATCAGTGTTGACACTGGTGTAATTCCTGGAGATGGGAAAGTAATATGTTTTCACAAGGAGTTGATGAACATTTCTTGGAGGATGTTCTGAGCCATCAAGCTGTAGCATGCCTAATGCTAGTGCTCCATAAGCTCCTTAAAATGGTAACCCCGTGCTCTTGCTTTCCCCTTTGAAGGCAAAGGAACAGCTGAGCACCTCTGCCTGTTAGAGCAGCTGCTTCCATAACAGAGGAAATGTGAGAATGGAGACATGTTCGTTTCTCTTTGTGCCTGTGTGAAGGCACACGACTTGGTAGTGCTCTGTGATGTCTGACACCTTCATCCCAGGGTGCTATGACTCCTCAGAGAGCCTGGGCTTTGAAAAGCTCAAGGACAGCTGCAGTACCTCTCACTTCTCAAGTGCTGTGAGGCATATTTAAGCCCGGCTGCCCTGGCAGTCCTGAGTTTGTTCCCAGTTTAATAATCATTTGAATTCCTACCTAAGGAGATCTGTTGCCTGTCCAGGCATATTTAAAGACAATCTTAGTGTTACAGGCTTGTGAAGAGCATATTTTTCTCACTGAGACCTGCAACAAGAAAGCTTTACTGCCTGTGTGATGCTACTAGGCAGACAGAGCTCCATGCAAAGTGTATTTTCTTCCTCTAGAGTAACAGAACTGGTAAGGGCTATGAAACCTTAATCTCCAAAATTTAATCTCCAATGTTTTAACCAGACCATTGTGTCCCACAGCAGCTATCACAGACATAAGCCTTTGTTCAGTAGTGTCTTTACTCGCAGTATTAACAATAATATTACCCAATATCCCTTAAACCCAAGAAGAAGAAATAAAACCCAGCATAATTAATGTTTTAATAATCATTACAAAGTTTTCCATGTAGAAAAACCCTGTATCATAATTACAAATTTCCTGCATGATTGGCCTAGAATGGTTGGACCAGATGACCCTTGAGGTCTCTCCAACCTGGTATTCTACGATTCTGATATTCTTCCTTCTATGATTATTCTATTACTCTATGATTATTACTCTGAGAAACTCTGAAGAAAGTATTGGTTGCTTTGAACTAAGGTATTGTTTATAAATAATGACTGAATCATTGAAAATCCAAATGGAAAGTCAAAATTCTCTGTGGTTTGCACTTACACACGATATTTTTCATGTAAAAATTCCCATGCAGATTAGGGCCAGATTAAATTATATGTCAGGTTTTACCTAATCTTATCCTCAATAATATTAAATATATTACTTCTGAAATAACCCAGTTCCTCTAACATGAAGAATTTGGTGTTTCTTGAAACAGAATGTTTCTCTGCATATTTCAATCATGCAGTATTTCAATGACATACTGGGTGTGCAGTCATAACCTGTGAAGAGCGTGAAAAGATTAAAATCAGCACTACAACTGTGCATAAGAAGGACAGCTTTGTGATTTATTTCACTAAGCAATCACATTAACAACAGTATGCTCACTAAGCAGATACTAGTGGTCACAGAGCTCAGACTGGTTTCTCCCATAAAACTGTTAGCAAAACATGCATACTCTTTCTTTCATTCATCTGTAAGTAACAATGTTCTATATACTCTGAATTTTCAATTTTCTGCTTGTCTTTCTTTTTTGTTCCAGTACTGGAAAGAAAACCACCAACTGCCTTGCCATTTTTCAATTAAAAAAAAATAAATTAGAGACTTCTTTTTAAATTTTTATTGCTATCTAAAAGTTTGATTAAAAAGTGAGATCACTGTATAAGCCAAAGAAACGTGCTACATTTCTGGTAGAAATGCAACTTATGTCAGATATGGCATCATGGAGACATGGTGGGATGGCTTCTGTGACTGGAGCGCTGGAATGGAAAGATACAGGCTCTTTAGGAAGGACAGACTGGGAAGACAAGTAGGGGGTGTCATTCTCTGTGTCCATCACCAGCTGGAGTGTACAGACCTCTGTCTGGGGATGAATGAGGAGCTGAGTGACAGCTTGTCATTCAGAATCAAAGGGAGGGCAGGGACAGGGGACATTATAGTGGGAGTCTGCTACGGGCTGCCCAAGCAAGAAGACTGAGCAGATGAAGCCCTTTATAGACAGATAGGAGCAGCCTCATGTTCACAAGCCCATGGGGGATTTCAGCTACCCTGATACCTGTTGGAGGGACAACACAGCAGGGCATAAGCAATCTGGGAGGTTCCTTAAATGTATTGATGATAACTTCCTTCTCCAAGTGACAGAGGAAGCTATGAGGAGGAGGACTATGACCTTGTCCTCACCAATAGGGGGAGGCTGGTGGGGCAGATGAAACTGAAGGGCAGCTTTGGCTGCAGTCACCATGACATGGTGGAGTCTGAGATCCTCAGGGTAGAGAGGAGGGTGCACGGCAAACTCCCTAACTTGGACTTCAGGAGGGTGGATCTGCTTGGTGGAGTGCCATAGGATTAAGCCCTGGGGGGAAGAGGGGCCCCAGGAAGCTGGATAATATTCAGCGATCACCTGCTCTGAGCTCAGTCAGGCAGGAATATCAGGAGGCCTGCCTGGATGAACAAGATGCTCCTGAACAAACTCTAGCACAAAAAGGAGGCCTAAAGAGAGTGAAAGCAAGGACAGGCAGCCTGGAAGGAATATAGAGAAATAGCCAGAGCAGCCAGGGATCAGGGCAGGAAAGCTAAACCCTTGACAGAACTTAATCTGGCCAAGGACATTAAGGGCAACAAGAAAATCTTCTGTAGGTACAGCAGTGATAAAGGGAAGACTAGTGAAAATATGGGCCCTCTCTGGAAGGAAATGGGAGACCTGATTACCTGGAATATGGAGAAGGCCAAGGTGTTCAAGGCCAGGTTGAACAGGTTTTGGGAAGCCAGGTCTAATGAAAGATGCCCCTGCCTCTGGCAGGGGCTTTAGAACTAGATGACCTTTAAAATCCCTTCCAACCCAAACCATTCTATGCTTTTATGATTCTTGATCTTCCTGCTGTTAATATGAATCTGTATTATCTATGATTCTACAGACTCAATATTGACATAAGCTCTAATTCATCACAGCTGTTCTCTCTTCAGCTTAATGTTATTAACTATCATTCCCAGTAGTATTTTTACATCTATTTCAAAAACCAGGTAAAGCCTGCCATCCCAACCATTGTTTTCAATCTCGGTCAACCCTCACAGCAGGTAAGTACAGCCTCTTCTCAGCCAATAGCAGCTCCCAGGTTTTGCAGGATCACGTAAACACACGTTCTATCACAGCAGTGTCAACAGCACAGCTCCTTTGTACTTTAAGTCAAGGATGACCTGGCAGCAATTAAGGGGATTTTTAAAATCCCGCCCAGAATGCTTTCTGTGGCCAAGCATGAGTTCAGCCTGTGTTGTGAGATTGCTAGCAGCTGTGAACCGATAGCTGGATTACCATGCTAGATATGTAAAGCCTGGCTTTTGTACAGGAAGGCTGGTAGTTATCCTGCATCTGCTGCTGAGCAAGTCACACACTGCTCTGAGGTTGCCAAAAGGGGGGCTGGGCAAAACTGACATTCACTAGCACAAAACTAACCAGCAAAACTAAGAGCACATGCTCCTTACTACATGAAGCCTGTGATGCCCAGTGAAGCCACCACCAAGACACAGGGTCCAAGCCCTCCTGCCTGCCTGCCCTTTTCCTACCTCTCCCTGATCTGTCAGACATGAGCTCATGGTGCTGCAGAGCTCTTCTGGAAGCTTTGAAGGCAGTGAGAAATGGTGACAGCTGGGAGCCTGCAGGCATCATGTCACAGCCTTTCTTCCCCTCTTCCTCCCTGCTTCTGTTACCTAACTGCAGAGTACCCTAGCTTAGGATGTTCAGTTTCACCCAGTGGTCTTCAGTTAGGAAGTGAGGTTTAATTGTTTTTGCATTATTGCTGAGAGTTGTGCTAAGTAAAAAAGTTGTATTTGGTCTTTGTTTAGGGAATGAGTCTTCACCTCTGGCGTATAGCACATTGACATCTGCAAGCTCTTTATACTCCTCTGTGTTTACAAGTTCTAGGCTAATATATCCTAAAATAAGTTGTCCCCTGTACAGCGCATATACTCTTCCTTAAAGTCTATGCTGAAGAATTAGCCCAGCAGACTTTCTGCTCTTGAGCTTGCTGTTACCACACTGTGTTTTCCCCAAGGTCTCTTGCTCAGCAACTTTATACCATATGCAGCAATAGAAAGTATTAATAAGGAATAGGCAGAGTGCTTCATTTCCCTTGGCAGTTTTTTCAACACCAAGCCAATATCAGCAGATGCACAACTAGCCACTGTAAAAAAATAATTATTATTTTTTTTTTAATGCTTCTCCTGATGTGTAAAATGAGAAGCCTATTGCAGTGTTAAAGAGGAAGGCAGGGAGCTTGTTTTATGGCTACAAGCTCCATTGCTAAGAGGACTCAGAGCCAGCACCTTGTGTGTGTGGATGCCCTGCTCCAGGGCTGCCAGCAAAATGAAGGCAGCAAGCAGGAGCCAGGGGCTGGCAGGACATAGCAGGAAGACTTGTTCTCAGCTCTCCCATCACCTAGACAGACAAGACCCACAACATGGCTCTTGTTCTCAAAACTCTTCTTTTGCCTCTTCAACTTCACATGCCCTTCTGCTCTCAGTACACCTTTGAATTACTTCAATCAGTTATTCTGTAATTTGCCTTGTGAAGAGTTTGTGCAGACAATGAAGTTATAATGAGTCTTTGCTGCATCATCCTTCTACTCTCAAATGTTACAGGAGCAAAATAAACACAATACAAATACCAGCACATCCTTCAAAAGACAGAAAAGGAACAAATAATGACGCTTAAACTCATTTAACACACAAACTGAGATGAGTACACCCAAGCTAAAGTGACAAAATGATATGCAAAGCCAGCTGGCCTTGGAAATAGCATTGCTGATAAATAGTGCCAAACTTTGAGCTATCCACCCTTAGTGCAACTGAATAGATCCTGAGATCCTCATTTGCTCCTTTAAAGAGACAGAAATACCATGGAGGATAAAGGGGTTTATTTATCTATTTTTCATGCTGTATTTTAAACAGAACAGAGAAGCCATAAGATTCAACCTTAGAAAGTACAAACTGGAGAAATGACTGTTCCTTGTATGAACTAAAACATCCCAGAAACCAATACTATAGAGCACGGGTTTTATACTTGGTACTGACAAACACCTATATCTTATTTCCTCTTGATAATTAATTTCTGTACTTCACCCCCTGACTGTTACAGTAAAAGCATCCCAAGAAGGAGAGAAAGCAGACACCTTGATGGGCTACTCCTCTAGGAGCATCTGGGACAGCAGGGCTATGTCATCTGGACACTCACAGCTCCTGATTCTTACCTGGAGTATTTAATAAAAAAACCCCAAACAGCTGGATAACCTGAAGAAAACTTCTCATGCAAATACTCATGATTTGACAGTAATGTTTTCACTTGGCATCAGCAGGATCCCTGGTCACAATTGTGGACAAGGTAAGGGAAAGAATTTCTTGGTTGCTTCTAAACTAGGGCTTGAATGTGGTTTTGCAGATCCCACTTGAGTAAGGGGTTTCCTGGGTGAAGGGATTTTGTTGTAAGGAATTCACTACAGCAGAGATACAGAAGAATAAATTAACTCTGTAATTGTGCAGTTAGGATAGTACCTCAGTAGGTATGACTCCCTACACCAGATTAGGCAAAGGAGGGACATTGAACATGGCTTTCTTGCACAGCATTACTTTCTCAGCTAACAAGCAGTTGACAGCTTTCATTTTTTCCGATATATTTTCACAACAGCACTCAGGACACCTAGTTTTCAGGATAATGTAGGCTGTCCCCAAAGGAAAAAACCTTGAATGTTTTTTAAAACTGGTATTTCTGTTTACCAGCAGCAGGTCTCATTCTTCCTCACTGCGCTTATTCATAAACTCAAGTCAGAAGTCATGTCAGCTAATGGATCCACATGAAGAAACAAACCTTCAGAAAGTTCTGGGTATTTACCAGAGGTTTTAGGGTTTTTTTGTTTAGCCAGAAGCTCATGACAATATCACACTGTAGTAAAGCACAGTCACTGTCTGATGAAAAATTGGTAAAATTATTAAAATCTCCCTTCCTGAAAGAAGCAGGTTCTAATGTTTGCATAATTCTTCAGATAAAACTTGTATTTCTCTGTTAGTAAATCTGTAATTATTATGCATTACATTATGTGGGAATTAATTTAATAAAAATTTATCAGCCTTTGGAAAAAAGGCTCTGTATTCCTTTCTGTGAGGTGTTGCTTCTGAAAGCACAGTGGCACTCTACCCTTTTTTCTTACCTTTTAATTTCTACAGGTGTTTTGCTCATATCCTTTCTCACTTAGAAACAGGTTTTGTCACCTCTTCTTATTCCTCATGCAGATATCACTCGTGGCTTTAAAGGTGATTTGCGTACCCCCCCAAAAAAAAAAAATAGAAGCTGCAAATTATTAATAACATACGTTTTCATTCAGATTAACTGGCAAACTGGCTAATGAAATATAAGGGCAGATCATTAGAGGTGTAAAGCAGAAAACAACTGATCCTGCTGATACATTTGCCCACTGTTTTAGTGCCTTGTGTGTTATTTCTTTAAAAATCAGATCTCACTTTATCTGAAAAGCAATAATTTTTCTAAATACTATCTTACTCTTATCTTGCTCTGAAGTAAATACAACTCTACCTACACTGTTACTCCAAGCTTAGATTGAGGTACAAGCATAACACTGCTCTTTTGTTGCCTGTATCTCTATCTCCCAAGCTCTAAAATGTTATCTGCTTACTAGATATGATTGCTTTCCTCATTTCAGTAAAACTGTAGTTTGCACTGTAGTACTCATACCATCAATTTCCTTTTCATGAGCTGAAAATACTGTTGAAAATAATTTTTGAAAGGAAAGCTTGACAGATGGTAGCTTGGTAGAAAAAAAATCTCTTGCATATACTTGGAGATTTAAACTAACTGCAACTTCTTCCTTCACAGTTCTGAAGTTTGGGAAGCTTGAGTCGAATTATTTCGTAACATAACTTAAAGGTACACCCATGTAGTCAGAAGAAAGTATGGTTTGTTTCACCTTCAAAAGGAGCCAGAGCTGGCGTCAACAAAGTTTCAGTTCACATTCTGATAGGCACTTGGTGTATTTGGATAGTGCGTCATTCATATGCTGACTTTGCTTGCAGAAAGAAAACATTTGTTTTCACACACTGTTTTCAACTCCTCCTCTGAGCAGCCAGCTGCAGTGCCTTCTGCACCTGAAGCACCCATTTGGGTAGTCCCTGTGCCTAAGCTTTAAGTGTTCATTTCCCATGAGCAGCACTCACTGGTGGAGCAGGACCAAGTGTTTTACTTTTGTGCTGACAGCTTTAGTGATGAGGTTTTTGTGGAGGTTTCAGCGGAAGGAGACAGATCCTTGGGCTCCTTGAAGTCTGTCAAAATCAGTGGAAGTCTTCTCATGGGCTTTGCCCAGTGTGAGGAATGATCTGCCAGGGAAGTTGTTGTAAGCTTTATTTTCTTTTTTTCCCCTCTGTTGGTCATGCCAAGCCTGCTGTACACTCCTACTGTTAAACGACAAGTTTCTTTGTTATATTGAAGTGGAGAGTATGCCGAGCGCAGGAGTGTGACAAATCACTGTACCCAGTTGCAAACACTGCAGACTTAATGGTGAACAAATACATTAGCTTTGGTAATAAACAACAACAAATCAAAGACAGTGATGCTTAAATACTACATGCATTTTAACATTAAGAATTCAGTGACCTCTGATATATTTTCATGCAAGACAAAACATAAATCAATTCTCAAATATCTGGCTAAGAAATTAGGGTTAACATGAAATCAAACTGAAATGCCTTTTACCATACCAGGAAAGTCTTAACAAATTACAATACTTTCAAAAGTTTTTTGAATATTGAAATTATTATTAAAAATCAATTAATAGCCTATTTTTCTACTTTTAACCATCGTAGTTTTAACCCTTATGAAATACATAATTCTGTAGAGTTACAGATCTCAAAGTCAAAAAGCTACCATAAGAACAGAGTCAGAACCTCAGCACCACATGGCCGGGAAAACGGCATGTTCTTGATGTAAAGAGGCTAGCAGAGAGAGAGTCCGTCACAGTTCTTCAATTAAATTTTCAATATACACTTATGTTTTCCTTTACAAATGTTAGTTTTATTTCCAGTGTGAATTTCTTTACCTTCAGCCTCCAGCTATTATTTATGACTATATAATTTTCTGCTTAATTAAAGAACTGTTAAAGACCCATGTACTGTTGTGTCAACACAAAGGGAGCCTGGCTACCAGAAGAGCATATGTTGAAATTTTCATGTGCTTTAGCTCACACTGATTTTTCTCATGGCATCTCTCCATGACCTGAAGTCAATCTACATGTCAGGAATGCCCCTAAAGTAACAAGGGACAAGAAAATCCTCCTGGGAAGGTGAAGATGGAGACCCAGATGATCTCTGCTCACAGCAAGCTGCAACATTGCCCTGTTTCTGTATTTTCGGGCCGCTGCATGCCAGAAAAAATAAAACAGTGAAACAAGGCACTGATCTCCTTCTCCCAGCCCTGGAATACTTGAAGGAAAAATTGATAAGAGGATGGGATTTTTCTTCTCACACAATATTTCTTTGCATTATAGGGGAAATTAATCTTTCAGTTGCAAGTTCTTCCATATACTGAAGTCAGTTTTGCTTTTCGTTTACAAAAAAAGGTGAAGACTGTCATTGATAACACAGTCCATATCTTCAAAGTCTAGCAAATTCATGGAGGATAAAAACTGATTCAGAAAGGTTAGGGAGCTAGAAAAGATAAGGAAAAAAACTGAATAAAATATATAAAGACAGTCCTGCATTGTGTGGTTTCTACTCGCATTAGCCCAGTAGCTGTAGGATGAATTATTACATGGGCACAATATATGTCCATAGGAAAACCAGATACAAGTATTACTGGGTTTCTTTTGTCTAGAAATGTCAAAGTAAAGATATATGTAGTGCTGCTCCTCCTGTAAGTAATACAAGGTAACAGTTTTATGAGTAATTTGAGATTTTTCCAAAGCAGCATGTTACATTGCTACACACTGCCCTCACTTTTTGGAACTTTATGACTGGTATTCCACAAAGGAAGTATTTCCTCCAATTGTGTGTGCTTTACTTTTCCTTTTGCCAAAATATCATTTTTTTTCATTCCTATTTGCTAACATTTTAATCATAAATATTCAACCTTAGATGTGTTTACAAACTGTCAAAAGCCTGGTTTTAATTTTTTCGTAAAAGTGAAAAGCAAAATATTGTGTTTCTCTTCCAACAGCATTGCACAGTGCCAGAGTGTGCATTAATAAGACAATATCTTCTATCTGTGTTTTAAAATATGCCAATGCTTGAACAGCCTTCAAACTCACACCCTGCTATCACTTATTGTCATATTTTCACAGTATTTTTTTTTCCAGTAATAAGCATTCCTTTAACGCTTTTTGCCATTCATATAAATCAATGCTTTTCTGCTTGATTTGCTAAAAAGGAGGACTTACTAATTAAAATGTCACAATAAGCATGCTAGTGTCTTCTGCTCAATTCAATTATTTTTAACAAGAAGCTTCAAGATAAAACACTGCTTTCTTTTGGACTACACAAAGAGCAGTGTTATGTCAAGTCTTGATAACAGTAAACATGTTTGGTTCCTGTTCCACGTGCTCTCCTAAGACAACATTTATGTTGGCTTCCATTTTCTAGTTATTCACTAAAAGTGAAAAGTAGTGGCATGCTCTAGGGAGAAGAGAAGAGAAATAGAAAAGTGTATTTGCTTCTATTATTTTGGTATTCCTGCCATTGATTGATGCTTTGCTCATCTCACTACCAGTCGCCAAAGAAACCAGAAATAGCATTGTCTTTTTGGAAAGGAAATAATAAAAAAAAAATGTATCTCTAAATAAACCCTTTATTATATTCTGATTTCTTGCCATTAAAATCTCATATGGCTTGTCTGCACATAGTCCCTATAGGACGAAGGAGACATTAAAAGGGAGTGCTTTCCTTCTTTAATTTGTTGGTCTTTGTACAGATTAAGGAAAAACATGGGCATTGACCTCTGACATATGAGAAGATAGCACCCTTTCAGGAATTCTGAAACCAGGCAGGAAATTTCTTGGACAATTTCACAGTCTCCTTGACCAATGAGCCATAAAGTGTCCTCTCTCTCTGTTTCCCAGTCTCCCCTCCTGAAAGGAGAATGGAGTGAGGAGGTGGTTAATATTTTCTGCCAAGTAACAAGTGATAGGACAAGAGGTAACGGCTTCAAGCTGCACCAGATTGGATGTTTGGAAAATGTCTTTACCAAAAGGGTAGTCAGGCACCAGAACAGGCTTCTCAGAGAAGTGGTGAAATTACTGTCCCTGGAACTGTTCAAAAACATTCACTGGGAATTTTGAGATTCAACTAGAATTTAGAAATATTTTAATCATTAAGGGCTTTATGCACTATAACTGTTGGAAACAACTGGGATGATGAGATGGAAAGGTTCCTTCCAAAAGGAACAAAAAGAAAAAAAAACCAAAAAAAAAAAGAAGGAAAAAGGCTAGTGCAAGTAATAAGAGTTTCAGCTGATAGAAATGACAGATAACGAGATACTTTGAAATGCTTCACTACAGCTGCAGCATAGTAGGGGGTGTGGAATGGAGAGCTTTCCAGCACTGCAGAAAGAGAGGCTCTGGGTGGCCATTGCAAGGCGTTGCTAAACTGCCTCTTCAAGACTTTTCTCATCTGTCTGGACAGGGAGTGTCCCCAGTGTCCCTAGCCCATCTAGTCCTTGCCAGAAGGTGACATGTCAGCACTCCATTGCCCTGTTCATCTAGGTTTTTCTTCCAGGAGAAATCTGAGCATGTAACCAGAGAGCAGCAGCGTGCTGAAGTGCGCCTTGCACACAGGCTAAGGAGTATAGGGTGTACTTTGGGGTATGCATTTCTCACTGTGAACACTCAGCTTGCGTGACACCAGAACTGCATGCAGTCCTTCAAGTGAGGTCTCACAAGAGCAGAGCAGAGGGGCAGGATCACCTCCTCTGACCTGCTGGTCACACTCTTTTTGACGCAGGCCAGCACATGGTTGGCTTTTCGGGTTGTGAGTGCACACTGCCAGCGCATGCTCAATTTCTCATCAATGAACACTCCCAGGTCCTTCTCTGCTGGGCCGCTCTCAATCACTTCTCCACCCAGCCTGTAGCTGTGCCTGTGACTGCCCTGACCCAGCCAACTTGGCTTGGTTAAACTTCATGAGGTTGTCATTGGCCGCCTGTCAAGGTCCCTCTGGATGACATCCCTTCCCTCCAGTGTATCAACCAAACCACACAGCTTGGTGTCATCAGCAAACTTGCTGATAGCACACTCAATTTCTCTGTCCATGTCGCCAACAAAGATGTTGAACAGGATTGGTCTAAACACCAATCGCTGAAGGACACCACTTGTCACTGGTGTCCACATGGACATTGAGCCATTGGCTGCAACTCTCTGCTTGTGGCCATCCAGCCAATTATTTATCCACTGAGCTGTCCATCCACTGGGAACTTCACTTGACTGCCATGACTTTTCAAATATGATGGACAGTGGCTTAGCAACTTCATCTGCCCATGGAGTCATCCCTCAGGACCCATAGATGAATTTCATCAGGTATCACGGACTTGTGCACATTCAAGTTCCTCAGATGATCTCGAACCTGATCCTCTTCTAGGCCTAAAGTCTTCATTATCAGAACCCCTGCATCTGCCCTCCAAGACCTGAGCAGTGTGGCTGTCCTAGGCTCAGCTGCAGCAGTCATTTTTCTCCTTCCTAGTAGCTGGTGGAGAGCTGTGGTTTTGACTTTTCTTGAGAACAACACTGTCGTGCTTAAACCACAACAGTGGCTAGGGCATTTGCTGGTAAAGAGTGAGACAAAGTAGTCATCGAGAACCTCAGCCTTCTCCAAATCTAGGGTAATCAGGTCTCCTGTTTCCCTATTCTTCTTTCCTATTGGCTGTCACCAATCACCCCCTATGCGTCTTCACTTCTTAAGTAAAAGATATTTTCTGAGGGAAAAGTGTTTTGATGCAATCACTCCCAAGCAGAAGACTGAAATTACTTTCCATGTTATTTCTAAATTTTGCTGCTTAGTATCTGTAAACTGCTTCTTTAGTGGGCTATGGAGAGTACACAGCAATGATTAAAAAATGGTGTCCTTAAAAAAAAGTGGTTTGTTTGTTCCTCTTCCAGGTCCCACAGTGCTCAGAAAATAAATTAGAGAGGTGTATCTACACAGTGGTTTACCTCTGTCTTTTGAACTTGGTAATAACAAAATCCAGGCTCTAGGCTGCTGTTAGTCAGCCTATTTGTCCACCACCATTAGCACAACACACTTTTTTGTGCAAGGTCTACTTGTTTGTCCTTTTTCCTGCCTTGGCAAAGCAGTCTTATCAAAAGAGTCAGGATACAGAATGACTTGTCTCATCTGTAAGGATGCTGCTGAATATATAGCATTGTTTAACCTTTCCTGCCTTGATACTTCAGCATTCAGGAGAGTTGATATCACTTGCACACATGAAGGGACTTTTCACATTTCTATTTCTTAGATGTCTATTTGGAGAAAGAGGAAAAGTCTTTGCACTTATCAGGTTACTGTTGTTTGGACTGTAGCCGATTCAGGTTTAGGCTTGTGCAATAAAACAAGGCAAATCCCATAATAATTAGTAGCTCCTTTATAAGATAGCCCTAGTTAACACTATTTCATTACATTGAAGTTAATAAGAAGTTAATAGGTGCATTTGAATAGCATAAGTACCTTGCAAGCACATTAAATATATTCAAGCTGATCTTCAAGGCCTAAGAACTGATATTATTTCCTCTTTTGTTGCGAAGTGAAAGTTTCTGCTTTTTAGCTTCTTAAGGATACAGACAAGCTGGACAGGATTTCACCCTCCTTAACCTTTCTGGCCTGAGGGCAGGATTTAGTATACTTACAACATCTTTGGCAGGGAGCAGTTCAATCGTTTCTTAAAGACCTGCAGAGAAGGGGATTCATAATGAGAGCAGAAGAAGCACTGAACACATTAAAATGAAAACAACTGACATTTGTTATTTCCCCTCTGACATCAAAGGATTTTACTTTGTCAAAGTGAGAGATTGGTATGACATGTTTTGCTCTAGAGAAATCTGTGTTGGCTGTTGCTCATCTGCCTATTAAATTTAGCTGCCTGCAAAACCCCTCAGCCTGTTTGCTTCCGTATTTTTTCAGGAGCTGAAGCTAAGCCTGCTGTTCAATATCTCCCAGGCCTTCCTTTTTTTTTTTTTTTTTCTTTTTCTTTTCAAAGATAGGCCTGTTCTTGCCTTTCCTAGCAATGCAGTATGCTCCTTGTACTCTGCAGGCTCTTAAAGATAAGCATAAAAAGGGATGAGACTTCATTGATCAGTTCTTTAAGAGCATCTCAGTATTTCATCAAGCCCAGACAAAGTGTAAACATTTCTCTTCATTACAAGAGCGTGAGCTCTTACCTCTTTTACTGGTTATCAGTGTCTGCCGTGCTGCAGCTAACCTTTTCACAGAGGTCAGATGCAAAAAGTAATTGAACATTTTAGCCTCCCCAGTGTTATCTATCACCCAATTTGCTGAACAGCAGAACAACCCTTCGCTGGCTCTGCTTCTTACTGACAGCACCTTTACATGCTTTTTGCTACATATGACTTTCTTTGCAAGTTTTATCCTATTCTCCGTCTCAGCTTTTCAGATTTTATTTCTACAGTCTCATCTTTATACTTTAAATCATCCATCATAACCTGAGTTACTTCCCATTGTGGAAGTCTCTTGGGTCTGACGTCGATGAAAAGCTCAGGATTTAACCATCTCAACCCTTTTTATCCCCCTGCAGCTGGGTGGTCAGCTGTCAGAACTCCTCACTGTTCTGGGCTGTGAGCACAGAGCAGTAAGGAACTGAAGGAAGTGCCACTTTTCTTTTCCCCTCACACCATTTTCCTAGCAAATCTAGAAATTCTCTGAAGGTTTGACTCAGGGAGATGTGACAACGTAAATCATGGTTCAGAGCTGCCAAGGTAAAGAAGGACCATCTCCTCACTTTTCATCTTGTTGCCTTTCCTCTGGCCGTACACTCTTGCTATGGGTCTTGTGCCAGCTCTGGCACCCATTCAAACCTGAAATGTTAAACAAACCAGCAGGAAAATTGCTTAGTTTTCTAAGCTTTTACTGATCCAAATTAACTGATGTTGGTATTTTACATTTGCCTGCACAAAATGTCTAGTTAGAGCTAGAAAGAAGGGAATGTGGGAAGGAAAGAAGAGGATAACAGACATGGATGGGAAGAAATGTCATTATACCAATAAAAAACTATATGAGTTGACTTAAGTCATTCTTACAATGTTCCTAGTCTTTCTCCTTAAAAGTAGGAAAGTGCAGGTTAAGCAGAAGTAAACTTATTTAACTGCACCAGGTATTAAGTAAACATTAGTATGGTGTGGATAATCTGCAGTTCTCCCTTGGTTTTATCTTACCTTAACTGAAAGCAGTCTCACAATTTTTCATTTATTCATATGCAATTACTGTTCTATGAACCTCAATTCTAACATTTAAAATTGTTGCCTGCTCTTCTACAATGAGTTTCATCAGTAAGACCAGTGTTACATCCTCCTCTTTCCTTAGTAATAACAAGTATTACTGGTAACTGCTGAGAAGTAATCATGAGGAAATGAGATAATTTTTTTATTGTTCCACCTGAAGAAAATTAATTACTGCATTTGTTCCAGGGCAGTGGAAGTGGCACAGTACAACACTATGTCTTCCTTTGCATCACAGAGGAATTGTAGAATGAAAAAAGTTAGTTATTTGCAAAGATTCATTTGAATGTGTTTGTACTAAAAGATAATATTGATTGTGTCATACAAAAAAAAAAAAGAACAAAATTTATCTCTTTTAATATCTGTCATGGTTCTAACACTTTTATGACTATTGAACATAGTCATACATATTAACTAGTCCTGTACACTGCAAAACCCCAAACCCCAAACATAGTTATGCTCACTCTAAGGTAACCACATAACCAAAGTATAAACAGACCCAGGAAAAGAAAGATGACCTTTCTTACTTGTAACAGGATGAATAATAGAGAGATGAAACATTATTTCCTATGTAGGACAATCCGTATTAATCTAGAAGAATTTCTCGTAAAAAAAGATATAAGACTGTCGTTTGGTGTATTTCAGGGTAAGTGCATTGTGTCCACTGGAAATGCGACTCCGACACTGTGTCACTGTTCTAAATTATTTTAAGCTGCTTGTTTGTCTCAGTCTTGTATGTACACTTTTGGTTTCCAACAAGTAGCTGAAATGGGGGAGATTCTTTTTGTATATGAAAACCAGTGGAATAAGAACACCCCTTCTGCTACTCAGGGATGGAATTTAGGCCTCATCTGTGGTCAGAAACAGAAAGAAAAAAAGAAAAACCAAAACCCAACCCAGCAAGTTATCTCAGACTTACTGTAAGTGTAAGATTAGGAACAATACTTGATTATTTATAAGGGATTCTGTCAAGAACTGCAGCATTGTGGTGGCCAAGACATGAATACATGCAATCAGAATAAAACATCCTTTAAGCAGTATTATGTTTAACAGAAACTTGTTTGCCCATGCTGAGCAATATAATGAGCCCATAGTTTGATGTAAAATAAAAAAAAAGAGAAGAGACTTGGATTTTTCTTAAAGTATGACTATTCACCACAAAGTCAAACACTGTTATGTAAACACAACTCTAAGAAGAAAAAAAAATAGAAAAACGAACTCCAAAATGCATTTTCTAACAATCAGTTACGCTACAGTTTTCAAATGTAGGTAACATGTATGTAGTAGGTAACATGTATATAAAAATTTAATATCGAGAAGTAAAGCTAGTTTAAGCATTTCATGAAAGCATCTGAAGATTGTTTTTCTTTCCTGTTTAAGCTCAAAAAAAGTTGTTATAAGATGATTGTACCAATATTTCTCAACATATGAACACTGGATGCCTTGGATGCTAGGGATTAAATGAAGAGGGTGTTCCTCTGTCTGGGAACCACAGGGATACTCCTGAAATGGGGGACTATAGGGACCTGCAGGTGAGCCAAAAATGTCTCCTACTGCAGCCACCAGAGATCCGTGCCTGTGATCTCTTTTCTGTGATGAGGCTGAAAGAAATGCTAATTTACTGTGAATATCACTTGGGCTGACTTGATAGAGCCATGCTGGTCTAAACAATGCAGCAGTTCCTCTCACTTACAAACACCAAATTCAGAAGTTATGGCTGTAATACACAGGCAAAAGAAGACTTGAAATGATAAATAAGCTCCTCCAGCTTGACCTGCCTTCACGTTATGAGTAATTCATCTTTAATTATGTGTGTGTGCATTCTGCAGAGGTTAAGACACCCCATTCAGTATGAGCTAATTAACTTTGTATCAGATTTCATAGGATTATTCTTTTAAAATGAAAAAAATAATTAAAGCTTACACAAGTAGGCAATCTATTCATGAAAATATCAAGGGACTTTGTAACAAATTTAATGGGGCAAGATTCAGCCCTGAATCTGCGCTCATAGTCTATTTACAGTACAATATGTAAAGGGAGTTAGAACATACAAGTTTCACAATAGACTTTCTTGGACTTCTTGTTACAGGTGTCCTTTGCTCCTCTGTTTTGTTTTTATTATGCTGTCAAAACAGCAAAGTGTTTGAAGTGAAGCTAGTCATTCAAATAAAGTTTGCATAAATGGCTAAGTGACCTCTTCTGATAACAGATACTCCTCTGCTGAATCTGAGGTGGTATAGAAAAGAAAATAATTGGATGAAAAATTTTACTAGTGATTACTTAATCATATTTTGCATAGAAATTTAGACAGTTGTTTGGTTTTATTCTTGTTTTGATGATAAGAAAGTCTAGAGAGAATAAAAATACCAAGTACAGTGTGGTTTTCTCCTTTTTGTGATTTTTTGTTATGGGCAAAACAGCCAGAAGGATAAAGTACCAGAGCCCAAAAATTTCAGCTTTTTGACAAACACATCAAAGAATGATTTAAATGCAGTGTGGAATGCTATCTATAGAGAAAATAAGTACAAAAGAAGTACTACCGCTGTTAACATATACATCTCTAACACATCAATAAAATGATAAGACAAACAACAAACATATTTCTCAGTTTGGCATCTTTTAAACTTTTTCTTATGTCAGTGTGCTGATACATATTTTATACAATGTGTCTACCTTAAAACAGAGTTCCCTGAAGAACATATTGCTCACCAGTGAACCAAAAATTGTGATGGTCTATTTAAGGAAGCAGGCTATTTGGCTCTGTTTGTTAACTTTTCTCTGTGCATTTCCTTGCATCTTCTGAGCACTGCACCAAATCTTTTTTGCCAACATCTTTTCAAATAGAAGGAAGTTTGGAAAACTCAACAGGCTCAATTAGGGAAAGTTCTTCTTTTATTTATGTCATCAACACAACAAAAATACTTTTGACTTCTAAAAACTTAACATGCAAAGAATGCTTACTATGCTGTGTCAGCAGCAATCATCTATTAAGAAAACATGTCTTCAAGCCATGGCTAAGTATCCTGGGTTCAACAGTAGAAGTAATTTTTTCTCCTTCTTAGTAGCTGGTGTAGCGCTGTGTTTTTGACTTTCCGCCTGGGAACAGCGCTGATAACACCAATGTTTTTAGTTGCTGCTCTGTAATGTTTACTCTGACCAAGGACTTTCTGAGCCTCATGCTCTGCCAGGGAGGAGGGGAAGCCGGGAGGAAGCAGAG